>JARDYJ010000001.1:32876685-33064881 GCA_029215755.1 Spea hammondii
CGTCTTTACAAAACACACATATTGTAAATGTACTATATACTTCTATACCTTGTGATGTAACAAACATTGTTTTCAGTTTTCAAATAAACAGAAAATGTCTGTTGTTAAAAATCTAATTTAATTAAACTGTTACATCAGTATAGATGAATTTACCATTATCACTTATTGTAAAAAAAACAACAACAAAAAAAACATACAAAAGCAATAAATAAAAGCTAAATTGTCATCCTCGGTCGGGAAGCAGAGAACACTGGATGTTGCATTAAACCACAGCCAAGCGAATGCCAGAGGAATATAAATTAGAGATACAATTTCAACAGCCTCTACACAAATCACTTGTAAGACATGATGAAGTCATATATGTAATTACATTTGCATTTGCCAGCAGGAAGCCAAGGCTATGCTTTGACAAAGTAGTTGTACTTTAACTGAGATTAACCTAATCTGCCAAATTCACACACACACTCATGAAAATATTGCTTTTTGTAAAATGCCACAATAAGACAAAATTCTGTGTGGTGAATTTGGTTTATTTACTAGAAAAAAATGTTTCTGGTTGGCAATTTTCATTTTAATTAGACCTTGCAATGTACTGTGTATGTAATTTGAAAATGCTTTTTGGTTTTGTTTCCATGGGTGTTTGTGATCACTTTCAATCATAGCACAACTGTAAAGAAAGTCTATGAAGGTTCTGTCAATGGGGATGCCATTAATTGTATTCTGTATTGCTTAGCTCAGTGCTGTACATGACTAGCATCATCTGTTCAAATTGTGTAGCAAGCGAATGAAGGAAATAAACTGACATAGCCTTGTGCTATAATTAAAAGAATAAGTCAAAAGGTCACTGTATAAGAGGAGGGTCAAATTTGGTCACCAAAGGCCACGGATTTCCGATCATGTAATAAAAAGTGTATTACCATGGAAAACTAATATTTTGTTCTGGGGCTTAGCATATCTTGTGATGGAATGCTAACGTTCTTATTTAAGCATTTGTATTTTTTGTATTAAGTAAAGTGATGAAGACTGGCGCTTATGAACATAAATGGTGACCTTGTCTCATAAATTCTGACAACAACCTTGAACAACTATAGAGCAGAGTTGAAAAAATGTTCACTTGTGCTGACATTTATTCTGAAAAGGGACACAAACACTTCAGAATAGTAACATGATATTGCTCAGCCCATGAGTAGGCACATATTAAAGTAATAAGACCCTTATCAATACATTCATGGACAAACCCAAACAGATATCATGAAAAACACATTATGTAAACATTTCTGGAGGGGACTGATTATGAAAGTGGGAGGGATGGAGCTGAATGTGTCAACCATATGGCCAACTTAAAGCTCCTTACCTAACTTAGTTGTTGGACCTACAGTGAACATCTGAAGGAAAAATGGAACCTAAATCCCTCTACTAAACCCATCCAAACAAAGTCTTCCTACCGCTCTTACCACTTAGCCATGGGATGATTGTTAGGACAATCAACTGGTGCTGAGTTCTTCCACTGGCATCATCCTTCTTGCTAGGCTTTCAGTATGTGGCCTTTTTCTTTTTGAAGCGTCTGATAGCACATGTGCTGCTCCTGAGTGGGATTACTCATGTAATAGTACTAATAAAGGCTATAGCCGTAAAGACTACTCCACCTGCTGTGGCTTGCATTCACGAGCCAACAAATGCCTTTGAGTCATCTGCAGTATCTCCAGTATGTATATTGCATTGCCACCTTTTGTCAAAATTGTTGACAAGCACTGACCCCTTTTAATTTTATAAGCCCCTATATGAACTCAAAATATATGAAAACAGAATGGGTTGCATTTACTGAAATATTCACATAAAATGCTGGCAAAAGAAACAAACCCCTGCCACCAGTTGGTTTGAACTCATGGTAATATGGCAGTGCTTTCACCATAGAATAACACATAAACACTCTAACTCTGAGGTTCCTCCTTCATATTCTTTGTTTCATTCGGGGCCCCCTCCTCATTGTCAAGCATTAGTACACCAAATGTGTACAAGTCTACTGTACAGTAACAGACACGCATATGCTAGCACTATACACCTTTTCATGCTAAAACCATACAGTATTGCACACACTACACCAAATGTTTAAACACACATGCTAACACCATAAACAAATGCACATTCTAATGACATAAGGTAACACACACAAATGCTTGCAACATACATCAATACACATGCACACAAATACACTCTAACACCATACATATATACTATATCTTTAAAACTATACACACACTCTCTTCCTCAGTACCGCAGGGGCACATAATGCACGTTATGTAACCCTGTTAGGCATCTTGGGTACCGAGTGTTGGGTGCCTTAGCTTTTCCCTGGTAGTATTAAATGGCATTTTCAAATTTATTTCATTTTTTATTTAATATTCATGAATAAAACACATGTACATTATTTAAATAATTGACTGAGATTTATTTATTGTCTTTAGGTTTTGCACCTCATTAGTAATTAGCAGAGGTTCAAAGTTGAGCAAAAACATTATATTCTTCTGCCTAGACATTTGATAAAGAAAATAATGTTAAGGATTTAGTATAGTTTAATCATGGATAATAAGAACCAGCGATAAAAATTGGATTAAGAGGATAAAATTATAGACATGATTGAAAACATTTAATAAATGCACAACTACAGTACCCAATGCCCCTTATTCAAAGCATAAAAAAAATATGATGTAAAGAAAACCTGACATAAACTTTCCTTTCGTATTTCTACTTTTTGCATTATTTATTTAGTATTTGTAAGTGTATGTGCTTTTTTATACATGTGTGCCTGTCAGTGGCGTCGCTGCAAGGGGGGGCAATCTAGGTAATGCAAGGGTAGTAAGAATATTTAAATAAGTAAAGAGTGTGAATTAATGTGTGGATGCATTGTGTGAATGAGGGAGAGCATGAGTTAATATGTGGGTGAATTGTCTGAATGAGGGAGAGCATGAGTTAATGTGTGGATGAATTGTCTGAATGAAAGTGTGAATTAGTGAGTGACTGTAAAATTGTTTGTATATATAACTAGCAGGATGTTTGAACCTTGGGGACCAAGATGGCACAGGCAGGGTGTATATGGAACAAAGATGGCACAGGCCGGGCTGTTTGGGGACAAAGTTGACTTGTGCTGTGCTATATGGGGACAAAGATGGCAAATCTCATCTGTGTTATCTGGGTGCTGGTCAGGTTCTATGTGGGCAGTGTGGACGCCAGGGCTGGCTTTGGGATGTGCAACCTGTGATCTATGCCTGTAATTTAGGGGGTTTTAAATATACCTTTAATGCCGTGTTTTATGTGAATTGATCTATACCTGCAAAGCTGGGTTTTTGTGTTATTCTGTAGAGCCATATCTATATATTTCCATACATTATTTATGTATACCCGCAAATACAGGGTTTGTATATCTTTTTCAGTTGATTAATACCTGCAATGCTGTTTCCATGTATTTATTTGATCTATACCTGCAATGCTACGTTTCATATATTATTGTATACCCGCAAATACAGGATTTGTATGCCTGATTCTGTTTATTTGATATATACCTTCAGTGCTGAGATCACAAGTGAATTTCAGTTGATCTATACATGCAAAGCTTGGTTTGTGTGTTAATGTGTTGATCTATACCTGCTATCGGCAGCAGGGACTAATATTAATATATATCGGCAACTGGGGCTAATATTAAAATATATGGGCAGCAGGGGCATCAATACACAAGGGGCAAAAACACTAAGGGGGGTATAAACGACAATGCAGTGTGAAAAATCCATCCTGATGTAGACGTCTGTGACGTAGATTGTGTCCTGCTGTTTGTGTGTTTTTGGTTATCAATGTAGCAGAGCCTCTCCTGGGGTGTGTGTGTATAGGTGTTGGTGTGGCAGATCCTGTCCTAGGGTGTGTGTTTGGGTGTCAGTGTGTCAGAGCCTGTCCTGGTGTGTGTGTTTGGATGCGGGTGTGGCAGAGCCTGTCCTGATGTGTGTGGGTGTCTGTGTGGCAGACCCTCTCCTGGTGTGTGTGTGTCTGGGTGTCGGTGTGACAGAGCATGTGTTGGTGTGTGTGTTTGGTCATTTGTTTCCTGGCACTTAACTTACAGTAGGAATTATTGAATTTATATTAATCCAGTGATAAAATGCCCTCCTGAAGTTGTAGTGACTTCAGGGGACAAAACGTTCAAGGCCCTGAAATCATTTAGTGGAAAAGTTATTTATTGTGTTATAATATTTATTTCAAGGATTAGTCGCACTCAATTGTGGCTTCAGGCTTCCCATTTTGAATGATCAAATATTATTATTATTTTTTTTTAGATATAATTTTTTTTATTCATTTATGACAAAAGCAATTTTTTTTGGACAAGGCAAAAACTATAATACATGCCTTTAAGACATACTAGACAATACAAGGAAACAATTTTTTTTAGACATGACAAAGAATATAGTACATGCCTCTAAGACATACTAAAAAGTACAGAAAAAAACTAATAAAATATACGATGAGATGCAGCAAGAGAAGGAAGGTCCAGAACCAGTCGTAACCAAGCTTCCAATAAGTTTAGAATTCTTTCCCATTTCCTAATTTTAATTAAGTTGAATCCATTTAATTTGATTATACCCAATTCCATTTTACAATGGTAGATTGTACTTAATTTTATCTCCTCCCAATTATGCAATTTTTTGTTTTTCCAATTCTTCGCTATGAGTAGTTTAGTAGATACAAGGATATGGGTTATTAAACTTCTGTAGAGATTGGGAACTTTTGGCCAGTCTAGGTGTAATAGAGAACAGTCTGTTGTAAAAGGTAAGTATACGCCCGTAGTTTTCTCAATCTGGCTAAAAACCTCTTTCCATAGAGCCTCTATATATTGGCAGGGTCCACCAAATGTGTAAGAAACTTCCAGTTTTATTCTCACATCTCCAACAGTTGGCCTCAGTATATGCATACATTTTTGCCAACTTTGTTGGAACAAGATACCATCTATAACCTTAAAAAAGTTCTCTCTCATATTTAAGCAATGAATCTCGTTGTTAACCGATTGTATTGTAGTTCTCCAAATATCCCAAGGGATAGTCCTATTCAGTTCTCTCTCCCAAGTCTTAATTGCCTTTACTGGCGTATGTTCATAATCCATTTTAATGAGAGATGGGCACTTAGTAATCATTCCCTTGGTATGTGTCCTATTATATAAGGAATTAAGGAGAGCCCATTTTTCTCCATTATTTAGAATATCATATTTCGAAAGAAACCCTTTAATTCTAAGATAAGAAAATACCTCTTTAGAAGGAAGTAAGTATTCCTCCTGTATCTGAGAAAAGGGTTTTACTTCCTTATCAAGGCAGAGATCGTGGATAGTCAGGATTCCCGCCTGTTTCCATGTTTGTAATCGGATATCCTCTATGCTAAACTCCAAAACTTCCAGTGGGAGAAAGTCCGCTATGCAATTAAAAAGGGCTAGCTTCTTCCTAATCTTTTTCCAGGCATCTAAAGTATCCTTTACGACCAGAGATCCTAATCCCGCCTGACGGTTTCTTTCTGGTACTCTAATAGACCATGGGAGGACTGCTAAGCCTTCCAGGCCTATTGCTATTTCCTCAATTTGGTACCATACTTCCTCTTTTATATCTTTGATCTGAGCCAGCATCACATGTGCAGCCATACAAGCCTCATTATAATCTTTAATATTTGGTACCCCGAGACCCCCGTTATTTACCTTCCTAGATAGAAGTGGCAAACCCAATCTTGGCTTCTTACCTTGCCATATGAACTTATTAAACGCCATCTGTACCATTCCTAACCATACTTTAGGGACCTTTAGCGGTAACATTTGGAATAGATAGGTCCTTTTAGGCAATATATATGATCTAATTGTGTTGATTCTACCAACCCAAGAGATTTCTTTTTTTTTCCAATCATTTAGTAATTTATTTGTGGATTTCAAAAGGGGTGAAAAATGTTCCTCTATTACTTTTGTCGGATCAAATATTATTTTAGTCCAATAACAAAAGTATAATTCCATAGCACATTACTTTTGGCAATATATATATATATATATATATATATATATATATACATATATTTAATGGTGGAAATTATGAATGCCCCCCCAGTTTGACTGTGGTATCTTGTGTGCCCCCCTATATATTGTTTCTAGAGTTGCCACTAGTGCCTGTATATAATATATGTTACACTATATAGATATATCTAATTTGTTCGGTTGTAAATAATCACTCCATGCATTGTCATACATCTTTTTCAGATTTGTTTGCAAAAAGGGCCTTACTCACAACAGTAACGAGAACCAAGTTAAAACCATTTTTATGGTACTGTGTATATTATGAATTTTTCAATTTATATAGATTAATACTAAAATGTAATAAATTTAACCAGTTACACTGAGATATACAATTTGCAAATGTATGGTATATGTGTGTGTTACTGCTTTTTACATTTATTTTGAAAAAGCACTTGCATTTTGGAGAAAGTCAACATCTTTTCAGAAGAATACATCTGCAAAACATTGATTTTACTTAATAGAACAGTATGGAAGGAATTCTGTCCATTTTTGAATGAAATCTAATCATATCTACTGTAAGTCAAACCAGTTTCATGTCAGATCTGTCATGGTTGCTTTTCATGACATACTGTCAATACAAACTCTTTTATGAATTATTTGGTACTACGCAATAAAATCCATGGAAAACAAAATCAATATATGGAGTGACTAATGGTGCACCTTCTTAAAGCACAATGTTAATTCATATAATTGATAATTGAACCTGCTTTTTACCAAAGAGGTTAGTAATCAGGCCCGGACTGGGACAAAAAATAGGCCTGGGCATTTAAGCCTGAGCAGCCCATATTTATTTATTTATTGTTAAAGCCCACCCTTCATGTACCATCTTTGCATTTAATCATTCACACAAATCATTAACACATTCATTAATGCAGTCTCACAAATCATTCAAGCAATTCATCCACACATGAATTCATTAATTGTCATACGCATTCACACAATTCATCCACACATTTATTCATTCATTCTCATACGCATTCACACTACCCCCTCTCATCATCTTATCTGCCCCTTCTCACTATGTGCCCCCTTTTCACTATGTAACCCCCTTCCCCACTTCTCAATATGTACCCCCTCTATCTATCCCCTCTCACTACCTAACCCCCCTCTGCCCCTTCTCACTGCAGCCCCTTCCCTCACCCTATTTACCTTGTTGCCAGAGCAAGCAGCAACTGCGACCGCGCCTGTGGCAGGGCAGGATTGACTTAGGGGCTGATGGAGCTGCAGCTCCAGGCTCCTACCTTAAAATAGGCCCAGTCAGGACCGGACTGACTGGGCCTATATGGCCGCATTAAGGCAGAGCCCCTTAAGCCCGCCGCAACTGCAACCGGGTCCGCCACTCTAAGGCAGAGCCGGCCTTAGGTGTTCTGGCGCCCTGTGCGGACTACTCCTCTGGTGCCCCCCATCCCAAAAAAAGAAAGGAATAAAAACTTGTAACAAAACTCCCCTTTCTCACTATCTATCCCCCTGTATCACTATCTACCACCTCTGCCTCTTCTCACTGTTATTATATACTGAGGCAGACATTGACGGTGGTACAGCATAATACTTATCACTATATACTGAGGCAGAAATTGACGGTGGTACAGCATAACACCTACCACTATATACTGAGGCAGACAATGACGGTGGTACAGCATAACACCTATCACTATATACTGAGGCACACATTGACAGTGGTACAGCGTAATCCCTATCACTATACATTGAGCCAGACATTGACAATAGTGCAGCATAACCCCAATCACTATATACTACGCCAAACATTGTTGTGGTGTAGGCCTACCACTTCATTGTCTGGCTTAGTAGTAGGGATGCACCGAAACGAATTCTGGACTGAAACCGAAAATGCAGCATTTACCTGTCCGAAACCGAATATGACCTCCCCACACCATAAAAAAAACCCTTTTATTTAAAGTAAGTAACACACCAAAATAGGACAAAACAATTAAAAAACAATATTATATGTATATATATATGATTGTTAACAGCAATCACATTCCTATCATGCCCAGGCATACCCAGATTCCAGGATGTACTCGCAGACTTGGCATGATAGGAGTATGATTGCCCTATCTACCCCTTCTAACTCCCTTCTGCCCCATCTACCCCTTCTCACTCCCTTCTCCCCTATCTACCCCCTTTCCCCCTATCTACCCCCTTTCCCCCGTCTCACGCCCTTCTCCCTATCTACCCCCTCCTAACTATCTACCCTCTCCCTCTTTGAAGTTCACTTACCTTTCAGGAGTCCTGCGGTGAGGGTGCAAGGCCTCTGCCTCCCAGCTCTGCCACTGTATGGAACAGTATAGAGTGATGGGAGTTATGATGTACTTTTAGAGCATAATTAGATCATGAAAAAGACATTGGAAATGGTACAGCATAACACCCATCACTCTCACACACTTACCAATCCACACATATATACCAATCCACACATATATACCAATCCACACCTATACCAATCCACACCTGTATACCAATCCACACGTATATACCAATCCACACGTATATACCAATCCACACGTATATACCAATCCACACGTATATACCAATCCACACATACACCAATCCACACGTATATACCAATCCACACGTATATACCAATCCACACGTATATACCAATCCACACATATATACCAATCCACACATATATACCAATCCACACATATACACTAATCCACACATATACACTAATCCACACATATATACCAATCCACACATATATACCAATCCACACATATATACTAATCCACTCTCACTGAATATTTTCCTACCTTTACTCTTTTCTCCTTACAGCTCCTTTTCCTCCTCTTCGCTCCTCTTCTTCAGTTCTTCTGTCTTCTCTGTCTTCTTCCGGTTCAGAGGGCACGGACAGCGGTGCCCCGGCGCACAGCAGCTGTTGCCGCGCGGATCACAAGGGAGCGGTATCGGAGGTCTTTAGCAGACCTCCGGCTCCCTTGAGTGATTTTAAGCCGGGTTGAACCCGGCTTAAAATCACTCAAGGGAACCGGAGGTCTGTTAAAGACCTCCGATACCGCTCCCTTGCGAGCCTGCTCCTCCAGCGGCGGACATTACTGTCCGTCTCTGGAGGGGTGCCGGGTGCCGCAAGTTGGCACCCGCTGATGAGCGGCACCCGGTGCGGACCGCCCCCTAGAGTGTGACGCCCTGTGCGGTCGCACACCCCAAAGGCCGGTCCTGCTCTAAGGGGCCGGGAAGCCCCCACCAGGGCCGGCCTTAGGGGTTTGCGGCCGCACAGGGTTTAAATTAAAACATCGGGGTTTTTTCTCAACTTTATTTAACATCCTCCATGTTAAATAAAGTTAAAAAAAACTTTATTTAACATGGAGGATGTTAAATAAAGTTAAAAAAAACCCCGATGTTTTAATTTAAACCCTGTGCGGCCGCAGACCCGTAAGGCCGGCCTTGGTGGGGACTTCCCGGCCCCTTAGAGTGGCGGACCCGGTCGCAGTTGCGGCGTGCTTAAGGGGCAGGTGCGTTAATGCGGCCGTAGGTAGGATAGGGGCCTGGAGCTGCCATCGGTGTGCCCGATGGCCAGTCCGGGCCTGTTAGTAATAATAATAGGTTAGTAATAATACATTGCTGCAAACTTATGGATTGATAAGTGGGCTAATATACAATGACCAGCTTTCTTTTCCATGGCCAAAATATGACAATAAAGCAGGTGTTTGTACTAGAATATGCATAAATCACCAAGTATGTATGTATGCAGGAGGAGCGGACAACCTAAAAAACATAAAAGGCATACACATTCAGATTCTTGACTTGCTGCTAGAATAATAATGACCAATAAATATATACAACAAAGCAAGAATTCAGCCCATGCCCAGCAAATACCATTCCAAAACCATTCTAAGGTATAAGCATTGGGGATTTCATCACATTTTATGGATGTATATTGCTTAGCCCCACGCTACATCAAAGTATCACAACTATGACGAGATCTAATTTTTCATGGCTACATCGTGCGACAGAATCTCCAACATTTATGCCTTATGTTTTTTTAATTGCATTCTCTTGGTGTGAACTGAATTCTAGTATATATAGATATCTATATCTATCTATCTATCTATCTATATATATATATATATATATACACACATAACCATGAGTGCTATCATATTTGCATATCTGCATACATGTCAATCTTTCTGATTTTATATACATATAATATATTTGGAAAATGCCATGTCCACAAGTGGGTGGAACAAAGAGGGTGGAAAAATCATGTACATCATTTTAATAATGAGTACATATGCTAGTTCTTATATATTAATCTTTTGGCTGAACCAGTTACTGTAAAGTAATTATAGTCAGTTTTATGCTTGGTAAGTCAAATTAAATAGAACAATCTATGAATTGGATGTCTTGTTCAGCTTTGACAAAGATAAGTCAATTTCTTAGACATATCTCAGTCCAAACAATACGTTTGTTTACAGAATTATTTCAGATTGATTTTTACATTTTATCTTCTTATAGAAAGCCTTAAGAAACATACTGTCATAACAAGACTTTATCCAAATTGACTTGGATAATTTCCTTAGGGTATATTATACAAATAGATCACTCTATGAAGTTTCTGTAAGCTAAACCTGGTAAAATATTTACAATGTATAACTCTTTAACGCAATTAATTTTTTTCTAGCTATTGCACTAAAGTCAGATTTAAAAATATATTACTTTAATTAATTGAAATGCATATTTAACAACATGTTAGCATTTATGTGCATGTTAACGTCATTATGTTAACAGGATATATATATATATATATATATATATATATATATATATATATATATATATATATTGAGAATACCAAGGAATTCCTGAAGGTTTAGTCTTTATGTGGTCATAATGGTATAGACAAAACTCAGGGTATCAGTACCTGAATTTTCAGACCATTATGTCTTGGAAATAGGAGTGCATAATCAGTCATTAAAATGTGGGAGTATATAATCAGGATACCAACTGCATCTGGCTTCATTTGGAAGTATAGGTCAAAACTTGACAGTTTAGGGAACCCCTATTTAGTTAAAATCAAAACCACAAAATGTTTGATTTAAAGATATATATAGGTATATGTATATATATATATATATATATTCTGACAATGTTTCATAGTAGCTCTATAATAAAAGCTTATAAAAGCACAAATATAAAGCATGCTTTTGATAATTATGTTAATAGCAAAGCAGAAAGAAAGTAGACCCTGCTCCATGCAAGAACCCATCAGTGGCACCTCTTTTCATAGAATGTCCCTTATAATGCTATGTTGTCAATGGTTATTGAGCGGCTGTACTGCAGAACTCCTTGACAGGCGTATAAGAGCCACGGAGCAGGATCAGCAGATTGACATTGAAAATGCAAGAGTTAAAGCGATGCATGGAAGGTTATCTGAGCAACAACAAGTACAATGGTCCCCAAAGCAGCTCAAAGTCTGTAAGGTGTATGTTGGCAATGTATATTTGTGAGAGAAATGGGAAAATATGTAGGTTATGTGGCAGGATGAATCATTTTTCTGAAGTATGTTTTTTGAGACAAAGCCACATAGCAAAGTAGGTTGCAAGAAGTGGATCAAATTTCTCATCCTGATAATGCAAACCTGCTTAGCATTGATGTTATTTTATAAAATTGCCAAAAATGATTTGTGAATCTCAGAATGAATAATAAAAAACGCAACATGATAAAATCTATTAAAATTGGGGAAGTGAAAGATATGTGGCTTGACCAAATTTATAAATATAAAGAAGGATGCCAAAATTCATTGACACTATGAATGTCACTATAGAACAATTATATATGCCCCATACTGGTTACTTTCCAGATGTCTGTCAGTCTGTTTATTGGAAAGTCTAATGACTTTTTAAATGAAAAAATAAGTTTTGAGAAACATGTGAGATATTAATAATGTATTTACATTGACTTGCTTGCCACAGGCCATAAAAATTGGTTTAGCATTTTTCATAATCTGCAAATCCTACATATGATGCCAACACCTCACCAACAAAATTACGGTATTTTCTTTTTTCCCATTCCTAATGTGTACTCAGTTAATCAGGAGGTAAAAGGCAATAGTTCAAATTGCACAGAAACAAATAGTGATTCCACATAATTAATTGTCGTGGTTTAATGATTACGGTTCCAGAGAGTGTAGATTCTTCAGAGGACTCCCTGTTTCTCATTTCATAATGTAATCCATACTGGAAATAACATTTGATCTATGTATTGAAAATGTATAGACTAAATTGTGGTTGCTTTAATAATCTGTTATTAATTTTTACATTTTAGATGCAACCTTTTTGTTTTTGTTCTATTATAAACTCGAACAAATACAATATTTCTTGTTTGTATCCTTGTTTTTTATCTATCCAATGATATTTATAGCTGCAATAGAAAAGGGCTTGTGTTTTGGAGGGTTACTTAAATCAGAGACATAGTTCCAATGCAGTATTAAACATTAGGTCACTATGAATTATGTTATTGACCTTCGTTTGCATTGAGGGTGATCACATTTTATGTACCTGTCTAGCTGGGTTGAGTGCTATTGAATGTAAATGTGTATTCCCTGCTGACACATCATTTAAGATGGCACTTACGTTTTTTTATAGTATACTGGCCTATATCCTCACAGGATAAATTAAATTGTACATTGATTTGCTTTGACAACCTGTTTTGTTAACAGATGCTTTCTTTTTAATAGTTGAAGTTGCTGCGGTGGCTAAACCTGATAAGCTAATTACCTAATGGATTAAAGAACAATATAAAGACCAGCAGATGTTCAGTGTCATTGTCTACCAAATCCCAGAAAAAAAATCTGGTGTATTTTAATGAACGACAGAACTCCAAAGTAGGCATGACTTAAAGAGATGGATAATGGCCCCCAAACAGCTTCACCAAACTGAAAGGGATGCAGAACCCCAGGCTTCAAAGGCAAATACAGAACCAAGATTTAGGTAATTTCTTGGTTTGAGCACAGTTCTAGCCATTCTGATTGAGCTGCCAGTAGTCATGCTGGGATATTCGGGAAATCTGGCATGGAGGCCTAGAATTTGACACCCCTGACTAACCAAATGCCCTCCTATTGTATTCAATGTGAGCTTTTTCTCAACAGAGTAGATAGATCGGCACATTTTACGTTCTTTCTCTTGTCACATGATTATTTAGGACAAAAACGCATGGGCTTCTGGAGCAGTGTACCCAGATAAGGGTAAAATGAAATTTAAAAAAATTAGCCTCGGCATGAGGTTTGATTTTAGATGACTCCAGATTAAGATGCTGTACCAGACTATACACAGTAGGAAGGGCCGGCCAGATGCCGTTATAGCAGGTAGCTCTCCATAGCACCTTCTCTGTATATTGTACCAAATATATTGTATTACTGTCTAACCTTAGTTTAGAAAAACTTCAAGACAATATATGTTTTACTGCTCATTCGATAACAGTGATTTTTTTTCCAGTTGATTATAAATATATGTAAATGATGAAATGTTTCACATTATACGGTACCTAATTTTTTTTAATAATGCTTCCACAGAAGCATTGCTGCCTTTAGCTAGAATAACATAGTGAGTTGGCTTCTAGTCCTTTCATAATGCCATATTGTTGAAAGATTTTAATGTGCTTTATTACAAAGAATACAGTTAATGGTTAAAGCCTGCAGGAAGCGTAATAGTATTTTAAATGAATTGTTTAATTTGGGTTTCATGCATCATGAATGCATTATCCCCCTATGTCTGCTTTGTGGCCATTCCAAATATCATTGGGAGATATGACCACTGTATTCTTTAGTATTTAGTATTCCTTCACAATGAAAGATAATAATAATAATAATATTTTTTCACATTGGCTCACATAGTGTTTTAGGACACCATAAATACATTTACATAATGTCTTACTCATTATACAAAAGTTTCTTTTAATTTCAGCTGTGATGAGTCTTTCAGTTAAATCACTTAAGTCTTATAACATACACCGATCAGCCATAACATTATGATCACTGACAGGTGAAGTGAATAACACTGATAATCCTGTTATCATGGCACCTGTCAGTGGGAGGGCAGCAAGTGAACATTTCATCCTCAATGTTGAAGTCTTGGAAGCAGGAAACAGGCAAGCATAAGGATTTGAGCAACTTTGACAAGGGCCAAGTTCTCTAAAACTGCAGCTCTTGTATGGTGTTCCTGGTTTGCAGTGGTAATTATCTACCAAAAGTGCAACACAATATAAAACAAGACCTCACTCTTTCAGCACAGGGCCACCAGGTTAGGAAGAAAAAAAAGGGAAAGTACTCAGAGGTTGGGCAGACTGGATGGGCCTAATGGTTCTTATCTGCCGTCACTTTCTATGTTTCTATGTTAACCCTTGGCTCACCTCTGCCAACAATCCTCCACATATATTTTGGCCTCTCATGGATAAAAGTGTGGTTGATATTCCTCTAGGCACTATAAACATAGAGCTCAATGTGTAAAATCTCCCCAAAGGGAGAAATTTTGTTATCTCAGCCTAGAACATACAAAGCTTCAGTAGTTTACCCTATGGTTTATCTCTGCTTGGGAGAGTCTCATGTTTTAACTCTACTAAGTTACCTGACAATTGATCTAAGGAAAGAACCAGGATAACTCACTAAATTTACGCTTTCATTTTTTAGGACAAAAATAACGTACCTTAAGTCTAAAACAATCCCATTGCACCACAAATAGACGACACTACACCAAATGGTCCTTATACACAAGTGACAAGAATGATGTCCAGACTCAACTTTGGACTCAACGTTGTAATTCTTTTTAATATGGATGATAATTAAGAAATACATTCTAGGGAGCCAGACACTGCAACAGGGCAAGCATGCAATCCCTTGACGACCACTTTTGTATAATGGGCCACCAAATAAACCACCTATATATCTTCTGTAAGTTGAATTTTAGAGTTTTCTAAAATGGTGTAAACATAATTTTATGGTGAATAAAAAGCTGCTTAATTTGAAAGCTGAAAAAAAGCTATTTGAAAAGGGTTCTTTTCATTTTATCACAGATATTATCTTCATCTATTCAGTATGATCCAACCTTATTATCTGTGCTGTCTCTGCATTATAACCCTTTCCAAATCCAATGTCATTGTTATTCCTTAAGAGTTTTTAGTTTGCTAGGAACAGATTGTTCAGTGCTGATGAGCTCAAAGACCGATTTAGCCATCCCTAATGATCCAAATGAATGAATCAAGATTATACACTTGAGAGTAGTTCTTATCTTTTACGCTCTCCCTACGTTCATAATGAAAGCTCAATAATCTATTCACAAAGCATCAGGAGATAAAATACCATTGTAATGTTTATACATACATCTTTCGACTGAATTTTTTGGAATTTTCACTGATTTTGACTGATTGCCATGAAATGTGACACACAACTAAAAAGGTTTTAGGTATGTTATCATTGTATACTTTCTATAAGGGCTGTCTAATATATTTAAGAAGGGGACATTTGTTTCTTTCAGGTCTGTCACATGTGTAGTAAAAGTAAACTAGTGGCACCATTGGGCACTGGCCCTCTGGGCATTTACCTGGTTTGTGAAATGGCCAACCCAGGCCTGCTGATCACTACTCCAGATTGCAGAATAAATCCGATTACTAACCTGATGCTCTAAGAGTTTTGTTTGAATTGGTTCTTAAATTCTGAGGAGTCTCCCATCTGCTAAATCTAAAAAAAAATTGGTTATAGATGGATACGTGATCAAAAAAACACTGTTCATCAACTTATCACCCTCTCCTGTGAATGTGTGGTTTGTCACACTTGAGCTGGCTCTTTCCTGTATTTTGGTGACCCACAGCTAGCACAAGGAGCAGTTTGAATCGTAGTCTCTCCACTTGCCCACCAGGTGCACGGAGCTGGCCACTACATTTGGTGTCCCCGGGTCAGCAGTTTTGGCATGAGTTCTGGGCTCTCCTCACAATGCAAGCTAAACAGCTCAGCACAGAAAGCAAGAACCTCAGCACCCTCATCAATGTGATTCTTATGATAGCTAATATGTCAATTTAATGACAGCTGAGAGGTCCCTTTACAATTTTATGTTGCCTTTTTTTGCAAATGCATGGAGGGATTCCCCATATGTGTCTGCCCCCCCAGCTATGTGCTGCCAGTCAGCTCCAGATATAGTTCAGCAAACATTGCAGAAAATGCTCCCACTGATTTTACAGAGGGACACTTTCTACTCAATGAGTACTTTAATATGTATTCATCTTTAGTGGGGCTGTCAGGGACAGGGACAGTGAAATTATTATTATTATCTTATTTCACAGTGTGGTGCAATTGGTAAACAAGACATGACAAACAGTGCATCATAGAACAAATTGGATAAAGGAGGGCCCTGTCCAAACAAACGTACAATGTAGAAATATGTTCATAAACCATGGAAAATATGCTTATATGTTAAATTGAGCAGCTGTAAACTTATGGTATTTCTCAGCATTACTCAGTGATGAGGAGAAAGGATGAGAAATACCGTATTTGCACGACCCTGATTATAAGACGACCCCCCAGAATCTGAATATGAATTTAGGAAAAAAAAGAAAAAGCCTGAATATAAGACGACCAGTAAATGTTAATTCATGTAAACTATGTAAACTATTTTTTCCTGGCATACAGTGGCAGTACCAGTGGGTAATGTTCTTTCCTAGGGACAAGTAGAATCTAAAGAGAGTAAAGAGTTAAATTGCCCAGAGCCCCTCCTCCTTACCCATAAAACCCGGGAACCTCTCGAAGAGAATCAGTTCTTTTCTTGTCCCTTTCAGGGACGGACAGGTGGAATCGTCAGGTCCGGACATTTTCGGCAAGCTGGTGAGGCGCACGGGTTGCTGCCTGGGGGTTTCGTTGCCTCCGATTGCTCCCCGGGTGGTGAGCAGAGAGGGGTCGTCCCTCCGTAGCGGTTCGCGTTACGGAGGATTTGGTGAGTCTTCCTTTTGATGTTCAGGAAGCGGGAGCATGCGCAGTTTGGTGGAACGCACGCCCGGGTGTCGTTGCGTTCCACCGAAGATCCGATCGTGCTACTGAGCATGCGCGAGTCGGATCTTCCGGAGGGCGGCAATTTTAAATTGCTTATAATGCGCTTTGCCTGTCTGACTGCTGGAGCTTTCGTCAGTACAGTGCAACCGTGTCACCAGCCCCCCCACACGGTTCAGAGGAGGTTAGGGTAAGATATTTTTTTATCTTAGCTCTTTCTTTTCCTCTTCCCTCCAAAAAAAAAAATTTTTTTTTTTATACTTGCTTTTGTTTTATCAGATGTCTAGTCCGGTGCCGTCAGAAAATCCGGGTAAGGATAAGAGACCTGCTCCAGCTCCCAAAAAAGCCACTGCTAAAGCTAAGCATTTTACATGTGCTGAATGTGCTACTCCGCTTCCCGATGGCTGCAGGAAAAAATTATGTAACTCCTGCTCTGCTGAACAGCTTGCTTCTGAGAAGCGTAAAGACCTGCAATCGTTCCTTGGGTGGTTCCAGGAAAATTTGGCGCAGACATTTGAGGCGTTTCAGTTCTCCGCGGCTCAGACCCAGGAGAAAGTTAAGAGTGGGTCAGCTCACAAGCGCAAGAGGTCCAGGTCTTCCTCTCCATCTGACCTTTCCTTGGGTGAGATCTCCCGGTCCTCTAAGTCCTCATCAAGTGACAGTTCGGAGGATGAGATGGTTTTTCCTCCCCACGACCTCCGTAAGTTCACCAAGGAGGTGTCTCGCCTACTCCTGGAGGATGATATAGGAAGAATTAAGGGTTTCCCTGTCCTGCCTAAAGTGGATGACCTTATTGCCAGGGAATGGAAGCACCCTGGGAAGCGAGCTTTCATTTCAAAACAGTTTAAGCAGCTGTTCAGGCTTCAAGGGGAATATTCCTGGGATGAGCCCCCCAAAGTGGACGTACAAGTGGCCCAGCTCTCTAAAAAGACTACTCTCCCTATTGGTGAGGTGTCCGGGCTTAAAGACCCCATGGACAGGAGAGCGGAAACTTCGTGCAGGCGTATTTTTCAGGCTGCAGGAGCTCAATGTAAGGTCGCGGTATCCAGTGCAGCGGTGGCTAGAGCCCAGCACATGTGGATTCAGATTTTGCAGGATCGTCTTGCGGATGATTCCGACTCGGAGATTTCTAGGCTTTTAAAGAACTTAAAGCTCTCTAACAGTTTTTTTGTGGATTCGGCGCATGAATCTCTGAAGTTATCAGCCAAGAACATGGCTTTGTCTTCTGTGTCGCGCAGAGCCCTGTGGTTACGGTCTTGGACGGCTGATTCCGCCTCAAAAGCGGCTCTCTGTGACTTACCTTTGGAAAAGAAGAAGTTGTTTGGTGCACCTTTGGAAGACCTTATAAAACAGATTTCTGATACTAAGAGAGCCTTACCACAGGATAGAAGACCTAGGTGGAGTCGTAGATATCCATATAGGAACCCGAGGCCTTTTCTCCAATCCGCTAGATCTCAGAATTTTCGTGGGCCCTTTGGAGATAAGAAATTCCAAGAAAGCCGAGAAAGCAGGACAAAAGGAAATTCTGACAAAGTAGGAGGTCGCCTGCAGCATTTCAGTCTCTCCTGGGAACAGACCACGCAAAATCCGTGGATTCGACGCATTATTTCTCATGGTTACAGGATAGAGTTCTTTCGTCCTCCGGTCCGCCATTTCCAGATTTCATCTTACCCCTTGGTAACAAAGAATTTGACGCTGTTCTCAGAAAGCATGAAGCTTTTGGAAAAGGGAGTTATAGAGCAGGTCCCTGTTCTCCACAGGTTTCAAGGAGTCTATTCCAGGTTATTTCTGGTGCCGAAGCCGGACGGTTCCCTTCGTCCGGTGTTGGACCTAAAGACTGTCAACCGTTGCATTCCCTATCAGCATTTTCGGATGGAGAGTATCGCCTCAGTCACTCAGGTCTTAAAGGAGGGAGATTTGATGGTCACCTTAGACCTAAAGGACGCTTATCTTCATGTCCCCATAGCCGAGGCATCCAGGAAGTTTCTGAGATTTGCTCTACGGTTCAATCAGAGGGTGCATCATTATCAATTCAAGGCCCTTCCATTCGGTCTGGCATCTGCCCCACGAGTTTTTACAAAGATTCTTTGTCCGTTGACTTCGCACCTCAGGGAACAGAATATTTCCATCATTCCTTACCTGGACGACTGGCTGATCATGGCAGCTTCCCGGGAAAAATTGTTACTAGATCTGTCCACAACAATGAACTTTTTGGAACAACACGGCTGGTTGATAAACAAGCAAAAATCTTACCTTATCCCTTCTTCCAAGATTCTGTTCCTGGGTTTTTTGGTGGACTCAAGGTCCCTTTGCGTCTATCTTCCACGTCCCAAGCAGATAAAGATAAGACGGGAAATTGCAGCACTTCAAAGGTGTCCAACTTGCTCGGTCAGGAAGGCTATGAGCGTCTTGGGTCTGCTAACTGCTTCCATCCCGGCAGTACCTTGGGCAAGGTGTCAGCTTCGTCCCTTGCAGTGGCAGATTCTCTCAAGCTGGTCCAAGCAAGAAGAGGACCTGGATTCGTCCTTCACAATAAGTGGCCAGGTCCTGTCCCAATTAAATTGGTGGAAACAGTCGACCCATCTCACAAGAGGTCTCTCTTTCCGTCCCAGAAGTTGGATCATTCTCACTACAGATGCCTCCGGCCGCGGATGGGGAGCCCATTTAGGTTCCCTTTTTCGAAGAGGAGATTGGGCTCCAGTGGATGCGGCCCGCTCTTCAAATTTCCGAGAGCTGAAGGCTGTTCTTCAGGCACTCCTGGCCTTCAGGCCCTTCATAGAGGGGCAGGCGGTAAAGATCCAATCGGACAACGCATCGGCCGTCGCCTATGTCAACAAACAAGGTGGGACGCGGATACGGAGTCTTCAGATTCTGTGTGCAGTGATTATGGAATGGGCCCAACTTCATTTGTCGGATATTTCGGCGACTCATATCAGAGGCCGCTACAATTTAATCGCAGACGATTTAAGCAGGTCAAAATGGTCTCAGACGGAGTGGTCCTTGACCCCAGAAACATTCTGCACGTTGGTGGCACGTTTCGGTCTTCCGGAAGTGGATTTGATGGCGACTCGTCTAAACCGCAAGGTTCCGGTGTTCGCGTCTCTCAACAGATGGGATTCGCCGCATGTCCTGGACGGTCTGTCCATGGTGTGGAATTTCCGGTTGGCCTACGTCTTCCCGCCGGTGGCTCTGATTCCTCGCGTGCTGCAGAAGATTCGTTTCGACAAGGCCAGGGTTTTGGCCATCCTTCCGTACTGGCCCAACAGGAGTTGGTTTGTCCTCCTCAGGCAGTTGACCGTCTCCTATTGGGAACTGCCGATTTCGTCCCAGCTTCTGGAGAACGTCGTCCTTCCGGATCTTCTTCAGGTCTTCCGTCTGACAGCCTGGCTGTTGCAAGGCTGATTTTGAGTTACCAGGGTCTGGACGAAGATATGTCTAATTTTCTTCTGTCTTCAGTCAGGTCTTCTACTTCCAGAATTTATTTGCGGGTGTGGACCAAGTTCCTCCTGTGGTGCTCCGACAAGAATCGTTCGATTTTCCCTCTGTCCATCAACTCCATCCTTCAGTTTTTGCAAGAGGGTCTGGCTTTGGGCCTTAGTGTCTCGACCCTTAAGGGGCAGATTTCGGCCCTTAGTCATTTTTTTCTCTCGGATTTGGCATCTCACGTGCTTATTAGACGTTTTTTTAAGGCCGCCCTTATTCGTCGTCCTCCTAGGAGGTCTGTTTTTCCATCATGGGATCTTTCCCTTGTTCTTCATGCTCTCTGTTCAGCGCCTTTCGAACCTCTGGAGGAAGTGTCCCTTAAGCTGCTTTCGTTGAAGACGATTTTTCTGGTGGCTATTACCTCGGCTAGGAGAATTGGAGAAATCCAAGCTCTTTCTTCCTCTCCTGAGTTCACCATTTTTCATGAGGATAATGTTGTTCTACATGTCAAACCCTCATTTCTCCCTAAGGTGATTTCCAGGTCCAGTCTCAATCAGCCCTTGATTCTGCCCACTTTTTTCCCGTCTCCTTCCTCACCTGAAGAGTCTGCATGGCACACGTTGGATGTAAAACGGGCTTTAGAGATTTATATTGCTCGTACCTCCTCCATCCGTACCTCGGACCAGCTGTTTGTGAATTTTTTCGGGCGCTCGGCCGGGAGAGCGGCTTCGAAATCATCCATTTCCAGGTGGTTGGTGGACGCCATCCGGATGGCATACCAGTCCAATAACCTCACTCTGCAATGGCCCATCAGGGCCCATTCCACGAGGGCCATGGCAACCTCCTGGGCAGAAAAGGCCGCTGCTTCCCCTGAGGACATCTGTAAAGCTGCTACCTGGTCCTCATTCTCCACCTTCGTTCATCATTATCGGCTAGACATCTTCTCCTCCTCTGCGGCGGATTTTGGGCGTAAGGTGCTCCAGGCGGTGGTTTCCTGATGCGTTTTCCCTCCCAATTCCGGGATCTTGCTACATCCCACTGGTACTGCCACTGTATGCCAGGAAAAATGGAAATTTTTTTACTTACCGTAAATTCCTTTTTCCTTAATACAGTGGCAGTACAGGTTTCCCTCCCCTGTTTTGGTAGAATAAACTTATATTTTGGCAAGCATCTTTCTGTGTGTGTCTTGTTACTTACTGATTCTCTTCGAGAGGTTCCCGGGTTTTATGGGTAAGGAGGAGGGGCTCTGGGCAATTTAACTCTTTACTCTCTTTAGATTCTACTTGTCCCTAGGAAAGAACATTACCCACTGGTACTGCCACTGTATTAAGGAAAAAGGAATTTACGGTAAGTAAAAAAATTTCCATTTTTTTTAAATAAAAGCTATGATTGAGATTGAGATAATTTGTTTTTATTTCCTTTTATTTTCCAACCTGCCCCCCCCAGTTATGCACATCTGCCACTCTTCCCCAGAAATGCCCTATACCCCCTAAATGCCACTGTGCCCCATGATATGCCTTTTAACCCTCTATATGCCACTGTGCCCCATGATATGCCTTTTGACCCCCTATGTGCCACTCTGCCTCCAGAAATGCCTTATACTCCTATATGCCACTCTGGCATTTAGGGGGTGTCACGGTCAGGACTACTTGCCAAGCCGTGACTGTGTGGAGGGCGTGGGCACGAAGGGGTTAATAGCACCAGGCCTCTGGATTTACTAACTTGACCCCTTAACAAGGCATAAGCTATACCAAATTAACCCCCAAATCCTGCCTGTATCCCCCCAGGTAGTCTGCCACCACTCACGATTTTGATACCGGATTCGTGAGAAATCCGAATTAGAACCTTTATCTCTCTATATATATCAACCCACCCCGGGCAACTAACATATATATATATATATATATCCTGTAAAACTTAATAACAATATGGTAACGTGTTATCCTCTCTCGGGGTTTGTGGATATCGATACTAGAGCCCAAAGACAGACTTGGATTATGAATATTTTAATAACAAAAAGCCAAAGATTACACAGTGCCAGAATTACAAAAAACAAGACATGCAAAATAAAAATAAAACAGCAAACAGTTCTTAAAAACAAAGGGACTTAAACACAGGACCCTCACTCACGAGTTTCTCCAATAAGCAGGCCTGTGGGAACTCCTTAAGTCCAGATGGTTTCTTGTGATGTTGTTCCGATCAGAGTATATCATGGAGTTCTGCTTTGAGGTCGCTGCATTGTCCCTAAATCAGACTTTTGCAAGCAAACGCCCCTCTGACCACATGACTGATTATATGACACCATCCCTAAGAATCGGGTCCCATCTTTGATGTGCCAATAAGTTATGGTGGGGTAAAGGTGATGGAAACCCCCCACTTAAGATAGGAATGGAATTCCTATAACTCAGGGTCCTTATCTGTTAGGCCATGAATCACCAAAGGGGTCCTTTGGGAAGATGACACCTCTAGCCAGAACAGATACAGAGGGCATGCACAAAAACACATTTAAATCAACCTCAGATTAACTCATTGAATGCTTAAACAAAGAAACTAACCACCTCTGCTGGGTTACCCTTCCATGCATCCACTACGTTATATGAGTTAATCATGACAGGGGGTTAAAAGGCATATTATGGGGCAGAGTGGCATATAGGGAGGTATAAGGCATTTCAGGAGGCAGATGGCGTATAGAGGGTTAAAAGGCATTTCTGGAGGCAGAGTGGCATTAAGGGGGTTAAAAGGCATTTCATAGAGGACTCTGCCTACAGAAATGCCTTATGCCCCCCATTTAACACCCACCCCAAAAAAACTTACCGGTACTTCTGACTCCCGGTGTGTTGTCCAGGCAGCAGGTAGACGTCTACGCGTTTCGCACCGGTAAGTGGTGGTGGTGGGGAGTCAGGAGGTTCCAGGTCCCCTGCAGCGCTGCGGGGGATCTGGATCCTAGTCTCATAGTCAGACCTATTTGAGGTCTGACTATAAGACGACCCCGATTATAAGACAAGGGGTATTTTTCAGAGCATTTGCTCTGGAAAAAACCTCGTCCTATAATCGAGCAAATACGGTAATAGTTTTGATCATCAGGAAATGAATACTGTGATTCAAATACGCGTATAGTGGGGGGAAGAATAGAGAAGAAGGGGGCGATATTGAGGGACACATATCCTTGAATCATTATAATATAGTTCAAGGCCTGAATTATCCAAAAAAGCAATCAGCTTAAGTTTTTGCTTGAAAAAACAAAGCTATTAATATGTACATAGGAAGATTTCTCTCTATACATACATGTAAGTGTACATATAACACACCAGTATATCAATAAATGCAAAATAAATCTTATGCTGTATAATCATTATAAAAATATCACCACAATGTAACAAGCCAAATACAAACACACCAAAATTGTACACTAGCGATGGAGACCGAAATTTAGCTAAAATTTCACAATTATTATCTGATTGCAGAATACTATAGTCACATTAACTATAGATAACTGTTTTCTTGTTGCACTTCCAGTGATTAAACATTATACATGAGTGGTTTTATGGCAATTCAAAACGAGAGTACCTTGAGTTTCATTCACTGGTTGAAAATGTGTGTGGGGACAGGAACTGATTGTCCAGTTCATGGTTCAGCAGAACATTAATTGACTGAAAGAACATTGTAGAGGAGTCAATGCACAAATCTGATTAACCTTTTTCAAACAACACTTTTTTTTCTCCCCCAGAACCCTCTAACTGACCTTCATCCTTAACTACATCACATCCAGTAATTGCTTGCATGGATTTGCACATAGATTTCCGCTGTGATATAATGGTTATATACGCACAGATTGGGATCCTCAGATATATTTGAATCAAATATGAAGCCTATACCACACTGAGAGGATCTGCCCATTCACCTAGAGACCATGAGATAAGGTACGTGGCATCTAGGAATTGTGGGTTCTCTCAGGAAATGCTATATGACTTTCTCTTTAATGTAATCTTCTCCCTAAAGGATGTTTTCATGTTTAATGCATACCGTTTTTGCATTGACTCCAGTGTATTTTAGTGCATACAAACCAGTGCAAGTATTCTTTAATTATTGGATTTAGAAAATGAGACTTCTATGACATTTAACCTCACCAAATTCCAAACTGAAAAAAGTGCACATCCCAAATATTTCCTATTAGCCCCCAACCTGACAAAGCTATGCACAGGTGGTATCACTGGACTTGGTACTCGGTTGCTGAACACATATTGGTGAGTTGTTTGGCAGTGACCTATACCAGGAGCTGTAAATTCATACCTGAATTACATGTGTGGAAAACAAAACATAAAAAGATAACTACCACAAGGTTTGAAAAAGGCTGGTATATAGAATTAGTGCATAGAAAGAGTTAAAATACAAATATTTGAAATACCCTGAGATGTCTAGTTTTAAAAAACATATGGTTTGTGGGTAAATTGAGTTACCCGGCTGCAACGATGTCCCAAATAGGACATGGGCACATGGACGTTAAAAGATTTAAAAATTGGTTTTGAAATACCAATACATTACTTGTACTTATTGCCCTGTAACTTGTACATAAAAAAGCAAAAACACAACAAATAGACAAAGAAACCCAAAAACATATAAATATTGGATATTTCTTAACTCTGGAAAATATTAACCCCTTAAGGACAATGGGCGGTCCATAAACCCATTGAAAACAATGCATTTGTCATTAAGGGGTTAAAATCTATTTAGCATTAGTTTTAATTAGCTTTTATAGCTAGTAAAATACTTTTTAAAATTAAAGTCAGATTTTTGTTTCAATTTTTCACAATATTTTATTACTATTATCTAGTAAATTAGATGATTACAGCTAAACACAAATACTACAGAAGTGTTAAAACAGCCATTGTCATGAAGGGTCCAAAAATTTAAATGATTATCAATAATGGCAAAGCAATGTCAACACAGATATACAAAAAAAAGGAGCGCTAGCTCTCTAGCAGTCTCCCAACAACTGCAAAATCAATATCAAATAATAAAAGATGAGTGCACAACCAATTGCATTTCAATAGACACATTCTTGCATACATACAGTGACACATACATACACACTGACTTCCAAACACATGAATCCAAGGTGGTTAATTGTTCCCTGTTTGTGTGACTGAAAGCTGCTGACATAGGGACCCTGAAAAAGTTATTTTGACCCTTACCTTTCCCTAACAGGCACCCATGTACTCACTCATGACCGTAACATTGGACGTCAAACATTTATTACTGACAGCCTCTCTTCAATCTTTGATCATACTCCAGAAATGGAGATTGTGTGTGTTATGTTTATAAGTGTGCCTTTAGTGTGATAGGTAGGTGCATACAGCAACTAGAGACTTGGCAACAGAGGCAAGACACAACGCACATGGCTGCCAACCATAGAAACTAGAGCATCAGATTCCAGAGAATCTCATAAAGTGACAATACTATATACTACATCGTGTCTCTACAAACACCCCTGATGTAGGAGAGGGAGACCATGCATGAAGTAGGTTCCCATCTAGGTCCCAACAACACTCAGCACAACACTCAGTATGACATTACTGTGCATACGCACAAGCAGATAAAAAGGCAAAATTGTACAGGTATGACTTTCTGTACAAGTTGACATTTAATAGATTCACAGTGAGGAACCGTACAACTGAAAGACTTGGATATACCATATTGGGCATTCATGCTCACTTTTAGTGCCAACCACATGTATGATATATGTTGGTGAAGAGGACAGAGGATCCCAAACATGTATCTCATATGCAGGGGTACATCAAAGTCCCTTCTCCTTTTCAGAAGTCATAAATGATTAGCTGTGCACATGAGACTCCCGTTAATGACAAAAGGTTCCACAGGGGCGGATTCAGAGCTTGACCTCACCCAAACACTAACACCAGACATTCACACATATACGCACATCTAAACACTAACACAACTAGTCATTCAACTGTAACACACACACTCACACTACCACACACGCAGACACTCGATACTACCACACATACACCCAGACATTCACACTAACATACCCAGACACAATCAGATACTTAGACTAACATACATTCACACACTTACACACACTAACTTCCCAGACACACACACAGACTAACACACTAACATATTCACACAAACAAAATCACACTAATATACACAGGCAAACAAATGCGCACATACTAACATACCTTGTTCACGCCCACACCCAAACACAGACACTCAGACTAACATACATTCACACAGAGACCCACACTAACACACACTAACATACCCAGACACACACAGACTAATACACACTCAGAGACACTAAAATACAGACACACATACATGGGCATAACATACAGACACATTTAAATACCCAAATCCACAAACACACTAACATACCCCGACCCACACACAACTTATCCTGTGAAGCCTCAGCCTGTCTTCAATGCAGCTCACAGATAGCGCTTCTATTGCAGGGTCACACAGTGCTATCTTACGTGACCCTGCTAGACCTTGTCTCCTCCTTGAATTTGGGGACAAGGATATACGTTGTATTTCTCAGGTGGGTAAAATGGGCCAACCCATGGATCCGCTCATGGTTTATAGTTAAACATGAAGGCTTTCTCTGAGGAGAAGATACAGCTGCTGATAGCACACTGGATAGTCATATATTTGGAAATAGTAGTACTTTTCAACATTATATAAGGTGATCAGGTACACCGTTTGCCTTAAAATAAATACCTAGGAATAGGCTTAAATATATATATATATGTTTCTCCAGGTAAAATGTAATCTGCTTATATAGTTGTCACCTAAATCTATATACAACAATTGGACCTTCATGTGAGGAAAAAAACTCTAGTATCTGTTTTTTTATGTTTGTTTTACTGATTTAGTACCTTCAAATAAACTATTTCTGTTTTTCACCATAGAGCACTGGCAATCATTATGAATACATTTTGAATTAATTTGTAAGTATAATTCTTTTTTAAAACGTTTATTTTAAATGTTGTTTGTTTCCTGGTTGTAGCAAATGAAAAGCCAACTGTGGTGTATAATCATACTATAATTGTGGTTGTTCAAAACAACTATTAGACTGTTCATTTTAGTACTTCACTAGATTAATTGGCTATAAAAAAAGAAATTGTACAGCGTGCATCTAGTTGAATAATTTAGAGTTTTATTAATAGGTTTTGTAAACACTTTGCATGAAGTACCTTTGTTCATGTTTTCTATGGATCCTATGTACTTCCTCTGGATTCTAGCAAGGTTTGACTTTCTTTACATATATTGCAGTTAGGTGTTTGTTAGATTGAGTTTATTTATATGATTCAAATCAATATATAAGTATTTATAAATATTTGACTAAGCAAAAAGGCATGGAGTTTCAAATACAACAGCTGATGTCCACTTCTCCTTGTGTCTACTTTCTTTGTTTGCTTCTCTGTGAACCAGGCCTCTCAAAGCACTTCCGCCCTTTTGCTGAAGAACTCCGAGAGGCCAGAATAATAATGACAGATTTGAGGAAAAAGAGAAGTGTTTCTTCTTTATTCTCAAATCTGTCTGCATTTTTATGTGGGAATTAACTAAGCTGACAGATATATTATGTTTGGAAATTGTGTTTAGGAATTATTATGACATATTTATTTGTAGTAAAGTTTTAGACAGATGGTTGAAAACACACAATTTTGCTTGTCATTTTATTTTATGTATAAATAGTGGGGTGAGATGACTAGCTGTGGTGTAAATACCGTATTGGCTCGAATATAGGCCGCACTTTTTTCCCCCACTTTAAGTTTTTAAAGTGGGGGTGCGGCCTATATTCGGGGTCTAGCGGGGGACATGCAGTCCCGGGCGCCGGGCAGGCAGCGGGGTTTGGATACAGATCCCCCGCAGCGGTGCAGGGGACCTGCATCCTAATCCCCGATACGCTCAGACAGCCTCCCCTGCCAGCACTTCCCACGGGGGGGGGTGCCGGCATGGGAGGTTGTCTAAGTGCATCGTGCGGACCGTCCGCACGATGCGTTTTGCCTCTGCCCCCCCGACTTACCGGCGCAGACTCCCGGATGTCTTGCGGGGCCGGCGGGGGACATCTACGCAATACGCGTATACAACTTCCGGTGCCGGCACATCCAGTGCCGGCACCGGAAGTTGTATACGCGTATTGCGTAGATGTCCCCCGCCGGCCCCGCAAGACACCCGGGAGTCTGCTCTGGTAAGTGAGGAGGACAGTGGTAGCATATCTCGGGCAGGGAGGAGGACAGTGGTAGCATATCTCGGGGGGGGAGGACAGTGGCAGCATATCTCGGGGAGGGAGGACAGTGGCAGCATATCTTGGGGAGGGAGGACAGTGGTAGCATATCTCGGGCAGGGAGGAGGACAGTGGCAGCATATCTCGGGGAGGGGGGACAGTGGCAGCATATCTCGGGCAGGGAGGAGGACAGTGGTAGCATATCTCGGGGAGGGAGGACAGTGGCAGCATATCTCGGGGGGGGGACAGAGTGGCAGCATGTTTTTTTGGTGCTTTTTTAAAGAAAAAAACTTTTTCTTTAAAAAAGCACCAAACTTTTAGGGTGCGGCCTATATCCGAGCCAATACGGTATTAGTTGTAGCTAGCTTAGCAACACCACTAGCTGAGGCACTATATTAGAGAATAAAACAAGCCTATTATAATTCAATTAACTGAATCGAGAGAAATATGCAGAATTACTTGTTATGGTAACTGATTATATATTTTAAAGTCACGTTATTTCCATTAGGATTCAGTAAGCAAGGATATTTGCTCAAAATGACATGTCATGAATCTGGATGATTTCCAGTTTAGCAAATAGCCTTCTAGTAATGGCAGATGATATTAAAATTAGAAAATACATTTGTAAAATAAAACTAAAAACATGGATATCAACATTCCAGCGCTGTACTTCATTGAGTAATTTCCAGTATGTATGTACATCAGTCTGCTCAAAAGGTTATCACAGAACCCACAATACAAACCATGAAATAGAGGCAGAATGTCTCAATGATACTATACAGTTTACTTTGCAGGCTTCGATTCTGCCATGTTCTGGCACAAATCCAAAGAGGGGTGGGTTCATTCTGCTTGTATGCGTATTACAGGGTCAAAAACAATGCCTGAACCTAACATCATCCCATGGCAGCTGCATTGCAAAAGAAGAATTTTTTTTATAAGGGACACACTGGAAGCAAAGACAATAACATTCCAAAGCCTTAAAATACACTACTAATCAGGGGCGGGCTGGGCCGGGGGGCAGGGGGGCAATTGCCCCCCAGGCCGCCCGAATTCTAATCTAAGCAGCCGCTGGGTGCTGATGCTGCCGGCTGGCGCGACTGTAATACTTTTTTTTAAAATGTTATATGGCAAGCCAGATCGGCTATTAAATGAAAAAAAAATAGTACTAAAGCAGCGCCGGCCGCGGCATCAGCACCCAGCGGCCGTATGCGATGGCCGCCAAGTGATGGGAGCAGCGTGAGGGGTGAAAGCTCCGCCCCCTTGCACTCACCTTTCACCCCTCACGCTGCTCCCATCACTATGCGGCCATCAGATTGTTGGAAATCGAATCTAAACGGCCGCTGGGTGCTGATGCTGCCGGCCGGCGCTACTTTAATACTTTATTTTTAATATGGCAAGCAGATCCGGCATATTAAATAAATAAAAAAAAGGATTAAAGGAGCTCCGGCCGGTGGCATCAGCACCCAGCGGCCGTTTAGATAAGTTTTCCAGCAGTCTGATGGCCGCATAGTGATGGGAGCAGCGTGAGGGGTGAAAGGTGAGTGCGAGGGGGCGGAGCCACTTCACTTGACTTGCCCCCCAGGCCTTAGGCTGCCAGCCCTCCCCTGCTACTAATGATGACATAGAAACCTTATTTTATACACATATGTTTTTTTTTTAAATCTATAGTAATTCAGAATTAATGGATTGAAAACCATAAATGTAAACTCGTGAGTGAAGGAATCCAAATTGTGAATTACTATAGATTTTTTATTACGCGAAACAGGTCATAATAATATTATTACGATGCCCATTTTTGTTCAATACTGTTTATATTTCTCGTATGCTCGTTTAAAAACTCTGGCCTAAATCCAATGCATTCTTTATCACCATATTTCTTAAGAAATACAATACGCTAACTGACTATTTTCTAAATACTCACCACAAGCGCTGTATCTTCTTGAAAGACAGACTTATTGATAGAATCTCATAAATGCACCCAAATGCACCCAAACAGCTGCATTTTTTTCTCTTACTTTTCGCACATGAATATATACATCGGATAATGTACCGCTTTCCTCTGAACCTTTCCTCAGCTCAAGTTTACATGATCTATTGATGGCAATTCCAGCAGACAAGTAATCTTTTTTTTCCCCTCGATTTCCCTCTCTTGCCCATTTCCCCAGAGACTAGCCAAGTACTTATTGAATACTATGTATTCTGGGAAATGATTTCACACTGCTCACTGTTGATTGAAAATTGACCCACAACCTCTACATTCTGATAATGCTGCCCTACTGAGCTCAGTTGCATGTTTGCATGGAAATGTATAGAGCAATAAACAGTGATATGCAAGCTCAAATCTCAAATACTGTACAAATATATAACATGAAATAACATAAATAACATGAAAAGGCATATGCTATATAAAGAAATTAGAAATCAACTTAAAAATTAGATTTTTTATTTTTTGCTAATAAGTAATTATGCTTTTAATGTAAATGTTATTCTAGAGTTTAAACACATAAACATTATAGTAAATCCATAAATGTGTGATTGCTGTAAAACTATTGAGGCTGAAGATCCAAAGAACTGTATTCGATGGAGACTTTCTGTTTTATTGTTTTGTCTCCAACCTATTGTGCTTAAAATTCAAATAATGTTCTGGGTGAATTTGTGAATGCCTTTGCAAAGGTTTCAACTATATTTGTTTACAGATATGAGTTTGTATTCTTATTTTCCTCCTTTTATTATAGTGACATTATGATTTATACTATAAGAAAACAAGGGCAAAGTAAGATTAAAACATAATGTCATTTAGTATGTCGTCAAATATAATGCAGGGTATTGTAAGTAAGTTTTCCTCAAATACTGTAAGTATGATATAAACAAAAGACTCATTGTTCTGACGGTCAGACCTGGGAACCATAGCCAATGTAGCCACATGGAGTTTTGTAATCGAGAAAAATGGTTACACAAAGAAAGAGAGGCATCAGCAAGTGTTGCATTGTTTACCATATTTATATTATTAAATATACAGTGGGGGAGTAGCACATTCGGGGAAAAACACTTTAATCTCACCCACCCCAGCTGAAGATCAAGACCTGGAAATCAGCTGCAAGTTTTCAAATAGATTATAGATAGGAATATAGATTGTTTTAATCCATTGGATATTTAAGGTTAAATAAGAAATATTTATGTTAACATAGAGATTAAATTTCTCCTTTGTAGTAGACTGAAAATGTACTATTTAATAGGACAGTGGAAAATGTCATAAAAAGTAGTGGAAGTCATTATTGATCCATTCGACTGCATTGGTCTGGGTGTCAGGCAGATGGCTCATTTCTGTATAGACCGAAAGTGATATACGATATAAGTGACAACGATATAAATGGTTTCCCATTTCCCTTCATGCTACCTTATAGCAGTGTTCTTGATGCATTTAAATTTTTTTCATGTTTTATGACTTCGCTTTTCAGAACTCCCCTCTTTAATTTTAGCTTTCATGGACAGTTCATTGGTTCAGTCATTCATATGATTCTTATAAAACGCTGCGTAGGTTTATTCATTACAATGCTGTAGTAATTAATTACCACATTCGACCAAATCTTGCTATGGTAATGTTTCATGCATTCACTCATCACTCTTGTATATAGAAAATGTGAGTGGTGTTAATACTCCTGTACCAATATTAGGAATAACGCGTGCTGCAAAACAACATTATATACTTTAACTATGTACTATAAAGCTCTTATTTGCAGTAGAATTAATATCCTTCAAATTTAGTTATATTTTTCAAGGCTATGTCAAATCGATTGCTCTCTGTAAATTGTCTAATCGATTTCTCTGTGACTGTGACAAATAAGGTGCAGCCACATTATCTAGAAGTATCCTATTTCGTTTCAATAAATATGGAAAACTGTCATAGGTATTGATTCTTGTTTAATGCTCTAGAATTCCTCCGTATATATGCAGATTGGAATTCTATTAAAAATGTAATAAGCAGTCATTATTTCGCCATGTCTACCAACAGCATCAGTCCTGAATGCACCAGTCTAGAATTATGAGCCGGTATTTTATTATAATAAAGTATGATCCATAATAGCCCAGTTATATATGCTAGGATTACCTGAGCTACATGTTGTTTGGAAGCAACTTTTTCAAAAACCTTACTCTAGAGCTATCTCTCTACATTTTTTGCTTTGAGTTTTTTTTTTATCCCTTTAATTATTTTATGGCTATGCCTTTGGTGGAGCAGGGAATAACCTTTTTTAAATTTTGGATATATCTGCATTTTTAACGGATGCAGGTATAAAATGAGTGCAGGTTTGTCATTATGTCGAATTTCATTGTTTTGGGAGTCTTTGCATTTTTGTTCTTTCAAATTGTATTGCCTTCACCGTATAACTTAAGAATTGCACAAAGCATGAAATATTACATAATGTCTCTCCTTGTGAAGAGTTAGGTCACTTTGACATTTCAGTAGTATGTGAATTTAATTTCATTTTTTTTCCTGGAACAATTCTTACAGAAAATGTCACAGAATAATAAAATGTGGATGGTGTTATCTAAATGCTTATTACACAGAAACGGAACTGGACTTATAAAAAGGGGGATTCTAGAATCATATCTGACTACAAAAAGCCCCAATTTTATAATGTGGATATTCCAGTATTTATTTAATCGCACATGTAGTAAGTCTGTTACAGTAGATGAATATAATATAGCTAAAGTGTATATTGATCTCAAAAAATAACCAAAGAAAATGCATGGTATGGTTATGTTATTTTTGAAAAAATGAATGTCACTAAAATGTCCTCACTATAATGTTTTTACAACAGGAGAAGCAGATAAAATATTATATTTTCGAACAAAAAGTGTATATTGATTTTTTGGTACACCCAGGAGAGTAAAACACAGACTCGTACAGGCACCATAGAAAAGTAACCCTTTCTACATGTTGTTACACATATGTGTTTACACATTCATGCCATATTCCATACATGTACTGTATATTCCAAATACAATATTCATATAAATACAGATGTATTATCTATCCATTCTATGTATTATAAACGGTTGTACAGTAAATTTGGTTCTGTACTCCTGATTGGGGGAGAAGTAGGGAAGAGTGGGATGGAATGGGTGAGTAGGTGGATGAATGAGAAGGGGAGAGGAAAGAAAACTGTGGAACTACCCGGGGGAGAGTGAGGAAATGAAGAGCTTAACTAGAACTTCAGTGGAGATCACTTTGTAATAGCTTGAGCCAGTAGAGCCAGCTATGTTTTCTTCCAGCTGAGGTGGGCTGGAATAATCTGCTACTTCACCATATATGTAGTCTTGTTCCCTGCTCGACCCCACAGAGCCAGCTGTGGTCTGACAGCTCAAGATTGATTCTGTGGAGCAGTGATGGGTTTTATGCTAAGAAGGGAGAAACATTCTCTTGTATTGGTGTAAAGGAGGAGCCGTGTTGGGTAAGTTGATTTTTTTTTTCCTATTGATGCTGAGTAGGAGGAGTAGCATATGCAGGCAAGTTTAGCATTCAGTAAATAATAGAAATACCTCTATACGGAAGACTAGTTGGCAAAGACCTTTGAAAGAAGCAAAATGTCCCAGAGGGGAGAAATGTGTCAGAAGGAAACATCCAGGCCCGGCAGGAACAGAGGGTTGTAAAGTACAGTGCTCTTTGGGGAAGGGAATATTGTTAAGTTAAATTTAGCGTCCAATGCTAGTGGTGGCTAAAATGAAGCGCTGTGCCATAGCCAAGGGCCTACCCACCTCTGGATTCAGCCATGGGAGCGCTCTAATGGGTGTATAGAGAGAAGAATACTCCACTGAATCCACTGTCTGGATGACAAGGGCAATGGCTAATCAATGACCCTAAGGAGGTTAGTGGCAATATAGTATTTATGGAAGGCAGAGAGAGCTAAGCCTCTACAATTTTTTTAAATGGTCAGTTGGACATGACTCAATCTTGGTTGGGCATTATTCCATAAAAAACCTTACCTTCTCCTGTCTCAGAGACTAAAAATTGGCTCGAGGAAGGTCAATAGGTATGGTTTGTAAGAGGAACAGCAACCTAGGTATGACATTATTTTTTATGTTTATGTGACCCTGCCATGTAAGAAAGGTTGGTCCCTATTTACATAGGTCTATGGTAATAGTGTTTAAAAGGGTCCTACGGACCTTTAAAATCCTGGAGCCAAAGCTGCTGCGAACTCTTACCATGCTAGCCCTGTATTACCCCCTATTAAAAAACATGAAGAACGTACACGAATATTTGGAGATAAAGAACACGGGCAAATATTCATGGAATACGAAGAGTTTTGTTTTTTTCACGTAGACGAACACTTGGCCGACGTAATGTGCACACCATTAAACTGTATATAGTCTCAAAAGCATTGTCAAGACAATGGATGACCCGTTGTGCAAGGAGGAGGTTGCAGAAGTGTACGTCTCAAAGAATATAAGGGGCTATAGAAACATGGGATGAATCTGACCTAAACAGTACTAAAACGGGTTTTCAATCAGAAACTTTTGAACTGACTGTACCATAAAGGGAAAATAGTATCAATAATTATTAATTGCCATACCTTTTGAAATGTGAAATGGCCAAAGAGGGACACTTTTTAGGGCTCTGATTTACGGTGGTCTATTTTTTTGAAATGTTGCAAGAATCATGGATTACACCCATTAATTATATTTTTCTTTATCTTTTCATTTGACAACACTGAAGAAATTACACTCTGCTACAATGTAAAATAGTGAGTGTACAGCCTGTATAACAGTGTACATTTGCTGTCCCCTCAAAAAACCTCAATACACAGCCATTAATGTCTAAACCTTGGCAACAAAAGTGAGTACACCCTTAAGTGGAAATGTCCAAATTGGGCCCAATTAGTCATTTCCCCTCCCCGGTGTCATGTGACTTGTTGGTGTTACAAGGTCTCAGGTGTGAATGGGGATCAGGTGTGTTAAATGTGGTCACTGGAAGTTCAACATGGCACCTCATGATAAAGAACTCTCTGAGGATCTGAAAAAAAGAAATGTTGCTCTACATAAAGATGGCCTAGGCTATAAGAAGGTTGCCAAGACCCTGAAACTGAGCTGCAGCACGGTGGGCATGACCATACAGCGTCATATCCAGAGGTTGTCTCTGGGAAATAGATGTATGAGTGCAGCCAGCATTGCTGCAGAGATTGACGGGGTGAGGGTCAGCCTGTCAGTGCTCAGACCATACGCCGCACACTGCATCAAATTGGTCTGCGTGCCTGTCATCCCACAAGAAATCCCGCAAACAGTTTGCTGAAGACAAGCAGGCTAAGGACATGGATTACTGGAACCATATCCTGTGGTCCGATGAGACCAAGATAAACGTATTTGGTTCAGATGGTGTCAAGCGTGTGGCGGCAACCAGGTGAGGAGTACAAAGACAAATGTGTCTTGCCTACAGTCAAGCATGGTGGTGGTAGTGTCATCGTCTGGGCCTGCATGAGTGCTGCTGGCACTGGGGAGCTACAGTTCATTGAGGGAATGCCAACATATACTGTGACATACTGAAGCAGAGCATGACCCCCTGCCTTGCTAAAGAAGCTGAGGATAAAGGTGATGGACTGGCCCAGCATGTCTCCAGACCTAAACCCTATTGAGCATCTGTGGGGCATCCTCAAACGGAAGGTGGGAGAGCGCAAGGTCTCCAACATCCACCAGCTCTGTGATGTCATCATGGAGGAGTGGAAGAGGACTCCATTGGCAACCTGTGAAGCTCTGGTGAACCCCATGCCCAAGAGGGTTAAGGCAGTGCTGGAAAATAATGGTGGCCACACAAAATATTGACAATTTGGGCCCAATTTGGACATTTCCACTTAGGGGTGGACTCACTTTTGTTGCCAAGGTTTAGACATTAATGGCTGTGTGTTGAGTTATTTTGAGGTGACAGCAAATTCACACTGTCATACAGACTGTACACTTACTACTTTATATTGTAGCAGGGTGTCATTTCTTCAGTGTTGTCCCATGAAAAGATAAAATATTTACAAAAATGTGAGATATATATATGTACATTAATATCATATTTCAGTATGTAAGATGTTTTGAACCTCTGAGGAACATCAGTGAAGGAAAGACAGGCCAAGGGATTTGGGGCTCAAAAAAGGTGCAATTTCTTCACAGAGGTTGCAATTTTCACCTTGGGTAACTAGTATGATCAACTGGCAATATGTAATTAGCTGTTTAAAGGGGATCTTTCTCAGTCCAGTTTATCCGTTATCCTAATTCATAAACCTCAAGCCCTATCTTGAATGGGGTCATATTGACCCTTGCTAATCTCCACCATGGCTACCTTGTGACCTCCTACAGTGAAATCCTAAAACTCTGCTAAAGGGAGATTAGCATACATGTGGCAGTGCCTCTACCTATCTGGATGTCTAGGGTATCGATATTTCTTCCAGTAGGATCCTGATGTAAATAAGGACAATGTACAGTGGTACCATTAAATAATAATAAATATCAAAATACAAGAACAACAAAATAGAACAGCATAAGGTTGCAAATACAGGACTATCTGACATCCACCTGGATCTGACTACCCAACTTCCCAAGTCCCTTCCAGAACAACCTACCACCTACCTCAGGCTTCACTCTAGCAGCAGGAGTATGTTGGTGCACTTAGTTGGGGCTTATAGGACTGTATCCATAGAAGTACACGTTTATTTAGTGTGCTAAATGCAAGCAGTGCCCTGTCTGCAGAACACTATGGTGATCAGTCACTTAGGAAAGAAATCTTACTCCCTGGGCACGTCCCTCAGCTACTATGCTGCATAAACTACACAGTCCTCCTGAAGGTCTGCTCCTACAAGGATTAATGCCACCAGATAGGTCTTATGCCCTGCAGCATGGTCCTCCTCAGGCCTTGCAGCATGGTCCTCCTCTCTCTCTTTTCCGCTCTCTCCACAACATGAAGTCTCTCACCCTGTCAATGGATTTGAGTCACTTGACCTCCGCTCAGGAGTTGGCTAGACTATACACCCCTGCTGCACACAGGGGGTGCTACACACCTGAATGCAACATAGTGATCATGTTACTTAATATATAAAGTACTGCTATTTGTCTTCATTATGCTGCATGTGAGAGCTGTCAGATTGATGATGTGCTATTTAAATAACTCCCTCTCCTTTTGTGATAATAACAATAGTCTTTGATCGAGAGCACAAGAAGCATGTTGTAGGTTCATGCCCTGTATATCATACTTCACCTGTATTATCACCAGGCTATTTACACAAAACAATAAATCCCAGCGTTATATACAAATGAGTCATTCTTCTACCTCTAATGTTTCCTTCGTCTACCCCACCAACAAGCATCGCTAATTGAAATTAATACAGGACGTTATAATTAACATTCCTGCAAGCATGGGAACATGCCAGATATGCTTGCCTGGGTCCCCGCTCACTTTCCTCTCTCTTAGAGCACTCCCCATGCATTTCTCCTTCTACTCCCTGCCTATGTAATACAAAATGGGGCTGAATGTTGCCAGACTGTTCTAGTTTATGCTACATAATTCCAACATCACATAGATCATCCAGGGGTCAAAATAAATTATCTGTTATATGTTATGAGATATCAAAGAAGTAGTCACAAAATGCTTAGATTGCAAATGTACATGATCAGACCATTAGTGGGCTGTCAAAAAGCATTTAATGTTTGCAGATTTGTCAAATGTAACTTGTTTATATTTAATGGTCTATGTCTTCATAGAAATTCTAATTTATTTTTCTTTAACTAATGTCTTTCAAGCCTGGTGATATTCCGCACACGTACAAAAAGCTATAATGCAGGGGCGCCATCTTTACAGATTGCTAGATGATAGATCACCATTGTGCCGCCATCCATTGCCTTCTGGGATTCAAGTAATTTTATTACTAGAATGCTGTGTTCATATACTGATTATTATTCACACCATGCTATCCTTATACTGTGAGATTCGGTGTAGAAACTGAGAGAGTGAATCATTCCATTCAATGACATCCCTGGACAGAAATGTAATCAATTTAACAGGGTATCTGCTGCTCTTTACTACAAAATGTATCATATATATATATAGCAATATATAAGCATTTTATTTCCTTTATGATAAAACAAAATGCAATGGTGTTGTATCTTGCTTTATATGACAGCATTATTTAACTCACTCTAATTGTTTAATATTTGTAATGTATAGTATGATATGATCATACATTTTATGTGTGAAGAATTGCATGTGAACACAGTTATTTATCTTCCGTTTGAAACAACACGGAATGACCTGACATACAAAAAATTGTGTGAGTGATAAGCAGGGCAGGGACATAAAAATCATAACACATACATGGTAACCATTTTGAAAAAAAGTATGCAGTAACATCAAGTGCTTAAATTCTATTAGTCATGGGCAGTTGACCTATACACCTATATTAGCTGGTTGGACACGTCATGCCAAACTATGATAAAAAGGTTTTGTACCGTGCATTAATATTGAGCCCCATCCTCTTTGCTGCTGTAACAGCCTCTGTTCTTCTGAGAAGACTTTCCACAAGATTTGGACGTGCGTCTGTGAGAATGTTCATCCAGTAGAGCATTTGTAAGGTCAGGCACTGATGTTGGACAAGAAGGCCTGGCTCACAATCGGCATTACAGTTCATCCCAAAGGTTTTCAATGGGGTTGAGGTCAGGGTTGTGTGTAGTCCGCAAAAAACCATCAAAACATGTTTTTATGGAACTTGTTTTGTACACATGGTCACAGTCCTGCTGTGGCAGAAAAAGGCCATCCACAGACTAGTGCCACAAAATTGGAAGCACGCAATTGTTTAAAATGGCTTTGTATGCTGTACCATTAATATTACCCTTCACTGGACCTAAAGGGCCTAGTCCAAACACCGAAAAATAGCTTCAGACCATTGTGCTTCCTCCACCGAACTTAAAGAAAGGCACTTTGCATTCAGTTAGGTAACGTTTTCTTGGTGTCCCGCAAACCTAGATTCATTCATCAGACTTCCAGATAGTAAAGTATGATTCATCACTCTAGAGGACACATTTGCCTTGGCTTTACACCACTCCAGCCAACTCTTGGCATTGTATGCAGTTGCTTGGTCATGGAAAGCCCTGCTCCACGGGGCGGCATGTGGCGATCACCTCCTAGTGTCTGCCTGCCTAGGACCAGTGCTCTACTACTACTGCACCTCGTTGACCTTTCTTACTCTGGTGGAACCTTTTTTAAGTTTCTATTGAAATGAAAGGAGAGCCCACAAGGTGTCAGGGACCTCACCTCTTGGAAACGCCGACCCATGAATGTCATTCCAATCCAACCCAAAACAATTTTGTTTGTAGCCCACAAGTTCTCTGTAATGATCTGGTCATCAAAATAACAATGTAATAGCTTTCTGACCAGTATGGTTAAAAACCCTGCTTGTATTATATCATGAAATAAGCAACCAAGAACTTGTATCTTTGAGTGAATAGAGGGGAAACTGGTGTCTAAAGAGGCGGATGGGGCCCAAATAGTTTCTTCAAAGGGTGCTCCATGCTTTAATCTCATAGGCTACACATTGAGATAGAGACGTAGTGCATTCTAGGGCAACAACTTTTCACACCTTTTTTTTAAATGTTTGAGATATGATTCTTAACGGAAAATTATATCTTTGTCGATTGTCTAGTTGACTCTGTACAATATTAGCAGGTAACCTTAGACAACAAATCATGAACAGTAACAAAAAGTCTACAGGAATTCACTTGACCTTCTTGAGTTCTTTCTTAAAGAGAATGTTAAGTAATGCTGCTGATATTTAACTATGCAATTATGGGCAACTTTCAGTTTGGGTATTCATATGCCCATTATAGTGATAATCATACTACTGTAATTAACTGTAAAATACATTTAAAAGTTTTAGTTGTGCCTGTTTCCTGCAACCTAATACTAACATAACCAAAACCTCTCATTTATATTATGTTTATATATTTGTTGCCAACTTTATTAGGGTGAGAAGCGCAGACAGTTTTTCTTTTTTGTAATACTAACATTTGTAAAATGTGTGGACAAAAAAAAATATTTTAAGTTTCGATGGTGTATGACATTAGCAAACATAGGTCATAATGGTTTTTCCTAAAACAACCTTGTTTACAAAAAAAGAGTGCTGCTTGATTGGCATTTTGTTATTTAATTAGCATTCTTAAATCTCATTTTCATAAGGCAACCTCCCACAGATTATAATGCCTAACAAATACATTAATTTTCCCTCTGTAATTTATTTGCAAAGATCGTTAAAAAACAATGTGTTTCCTGGTAATTACTTAGTCATCTGGATTATTTTAGAACAGGGTATAAGGATGATGCCTTCAAACTCTCACATCCATTAACTGCTTGGCAATTTCATGCATAATTTACAAAATAATTTCCAAATTGCACTCTACACATCTATAAAACAAACATTTGATCAAGGATATTACTAAAAAAAACAACTTTAATGGCTTCTGGTCACTGTAAACCATCATATTTTTATATTTTAGTATCTGATCTTTCATTAACCTTGAAATAACGCACGTAAACCTAACAAATGGTCTTTATATACAGAGAATGGCCTCAAAACATTAGGGTTATTATCAAGGTATGTCCTTTAGGCAGACAACTCACTAGGTTACTTCATTTCTCCAGTTTTTCTGTTATTTGTCATCTGGTGGGAAACCTGTAGACATTTCTTTAGTTCCAACTGTAATCAATTGAAGTTGTAGAAGAGCTTAGGTTAATTTGAAGAAACCAGGAGATGCTTGCTCAATGCATCTAACATGTGTTTATAGAAAACTAGATAACTTTCTGTCAGCAGTTAGAATAGGTGTATCTACAAATGTGGATGTGGTGTGGAGGGTAATGCTAAGCATTTTTTCAATATATTTCCATATTTATATATTATGCATTATTCACCTGTTGTGAAGCCTCTTTTAATAGCAGGTTACCTAAATCAGTATGTCCTGATTGTCAGGGACACCTTCCACTATTGCTTGTTAGACTTTATGTTGTTTTGCTTGTGTAGGGTGAGCACCTGTGTAAGCTTGTGCTTGACCTGAACTCAAACTTAATTTAACAATATAGGCATGGATGAAATTTCCATCAAAATGACTATCTTATCTTGGGGATTCATAATACCTAATCCTAGCAAGGGTACAAGTGAGACCTAGCAGACACACCTGAGAAATTTTAACAATATAGGCATGGATGAATTTTCCATCAAAATTACTATCTCATCTTGGGCATTCATAATACCTAATCCTAGCAAGGGTACAAGTGAGACCTAGCAGACACACCTGAGAAAATTTCTCATCCTACAGGGAATGATCTTTGATGAGGTAATCAGGACTGTCCCTACTAGCAGGTAATGGGCATCCATGAGAAATTTGTATACATGCTAGACTTCTCCAAATGGAGCACATTTTCTAAGGTGAGTTCTTGCTACTATTTGTGGGAATTAGGGGTATATATACGTGTGTGGTGTGGTGCTCCTGCACAAACTGCAAACTGACTGCGCTAATGTGAAAGTCTTTTGAGCCACAGTGAAGCAGGAGAGCCGCAGGCAGCAGCAATATGGAATAGCTGCTGAATAGGTTGTGTGAGTGAATGGGGAGGAGAAGCAGTGAAACCCAGACAATCCATGGGTGGTATCACTGCAATCGGGAGATGTTGCTGAACACACATTGGGGTGTTGTTTGATAGTGAAGTATACCTGGAGCTATAAATTTATACCTGGAGTACAATTTGTGTGAAAAAAAAAAAAATGACTACCACAAACGTTGGCAAAGGCTGGTGGTGGAATCTCATGCATGGAAAGGGTTAAAATACTAGCATTTGAAATACCTTGCGGTGTCTAGTTTTCAAAAAATATATGGTGTGATGGGGTAAATTAAATTAGCCGGCTTCAAAGATGGCCCTATTAGGACATGGGAGCAGTAGGACCAGATGTAAAAGTTCCAAGTTAAAAAATGTGCACTTCCTAAATGTGGCGTTTTACCTCCCAAACAACCCGACAAACCCATGCATGGGGGTATCACTGTACACGGGAGATGTTGCTGAACACATATTGTCTTCTTTGAAAGTGACATACACCAGAAGCTGTAAATCAATACCTGAAGTTTGACAAAGGGTGATAGTAGAATTAGTGCATGGAAAGGGTTAAAATACCAGCATTTGAAAAACCTTGGAGTGTCTAGTTTTTTAAACATGGTTTGATGGGGTAAATTGCATTGGCCGGCCTTCAAAGATACCCGAAATAGCACAAGGGGCAGAATGACCAGCTTTGGAAAAAAAATTGTTTTGAAATAGCAAAATGCTACTTGTAATTATAGCCCAATAACTTGCAGAATAAAGCAAAAAAACATAAAAACACTGGGTATTTCTAAGACAAATAGTAGAATCTATTTAGCAGTTTTTTTCACTAGCTTTTTGGATGAGTAAAAGATTTTTCAAATAAAAGTGAGAGAAAGTGTTTTTTTTAATTTCTCATCGTTTTATTTTATTTTTTTTTTTATAGGAAATTAGATAATACGATCAAAAAAAATGGTATCTGAAGAAAGCCCCTCTTGTCCTGAAAAAAAACAATATATACATTGGTTGGGTTCACTAAATGAGTGAGGAGAAAATCTAAACACTGTTAAAACAGCCTTAGTCTCAAAGGGTACAAAAGGTAAAAAACAGCCTGGTCCTTAAAGGGTTAAGGGTACATTTTACTTTGATGAATGCTTGTCAATAGGTTTAATTGAAACAGTTTCTGTTTCTTTTGGATAGAAAATATCACTAATGATGTGTCAAAGAGAAAGCTTCTGGATACATAAAACTAAAACACTTTTAGGTCTTGATTAACCAAGAGTTTGATATGATTTGTTATGTCAATGAGCCCGTGACAACCATGTGTTCATCAACCAGTACTGTATGTATATAACTTTGTTACTAAATAAACCTGCTTTAGAAGACTTAGAAGCTGTTGTCTTGATTGCTGTTTGGTCACTGGAAAAGTTTAGATATTCAAGACAAAGAATAATCTAACAGGGACACAATTTCATTCAAATTAAATATATACATTAAATAAACCGATTAGGATACATGGTTTGTATAAATAAAATCTATGCAAAATGATTTATTATATTAGTTAAATAAATTGATTGGGAAAGCAAATTAATTGGTACAAATGATGTGGATTCATTGATGGGTATTAATAAAATGTTCATTCATTCATTTATACATATAAATTGATTAGGATAAATGAATAAATACTTTGTATAAATAAGGCTTAGAAATCCATCTAATATATAAATGAAATAAATAGATTTGGATAGTAAATCTATTGGGATAAATGATGAAAGGCAAGAGAAGTTAACTGGTGTAAGTGGATAATTGAATAATTTTGAAGACATTTATTTGTTTTGACTTGCAAAATGTTGTAAGATACAGCATGATGATCTTTTAATAATAGTAATGTGCTTATACATTCTGAAACTTAGTATACAATTGATCAATTTGATGTCGATGATCTGAAATCTTAATACAATGAGTGAGACACGGAAGACCTGAGATCTCACGAATCGAGAAGTTGTCAGAAAGTTTGCATTGTCTTGGAAATGAATGATCGGGGTTATGGAGTACACCTTGTTTTAATTGGATTGTGGATGGTATTGGATGATGGGGTAAGGGAGGGGGATATACAGGGTAGTATTCAAATATATCATTTTAATTTGAGCACCTGAAGAAGTCTGCAATTTCTGATGAAACGCGTAGGGCATTGTTTTTATGTTTTATTTTTAGACCCTGACCCAATGTTATAAATCTGTATATTGATTATAAATGCTGAGTTCCAGTTTAGATTTTTTGACAATGCACAAAGAATACGTTATCCTTACCCGTGGATATTGAAATCCTCTGTTAAAGTGTCAGTGTAACGGTAGCCTGCATATTTTATAAGCTCTTTTTGCACTTGAGCTGGATCTCGGTGCTACTTTATTTGTGAGTAAATTTGTAATAAATATCATACAGTGATTTTAATACCATACAGTGCTGTGCTGTTTTTCTTTTTCCTTCCTACGTGTTCACTCTGATCACTGGGGAGATCATAGGTCCTGGGAGCAGAAGATTACAACCTCTGTGTGCCGATTTACAGGTATATATGTTTTGGGGATTGAAGGAGTCCTTGCGGAGTTTTGTTTTATAAGCCGAGTATTGTTTTGAGTTCCATAAGTCTGGTTTATAATATGTTTTCCTGAAAACTGGCTGATTCATAAGTCAGGCTTGCTTTTAAGTCCAAGTTAGAAGAGTTTTGCAAGATTTGCATGTTTTAAAGCAATGGGGTTGGGCCAAAAAAATTCAACTTCAAAATTGGGGTGGCGACAGAAGCTGCCATATTGGATCTGGATAGGTCAGTGATTAAAATATTGGGACAGTGGGAATTTGATCTATATTAGGCCTAAACTGTTAATAGAAAGCTGTCTTTTCTTTCAGGCTTACGGCCTCTGGTGGTCTCGGTTATTGGATATTTGTTTCTTTTCTCGGTGCAAAGTAGAGAGGTGGAAAGGAGTTAAGGTAGAAACCTTGAGCTTTAACATGAATGAGGTTTTGTTAATTTGGTTGAACATTAGGGGTATGAGTGTGTTCCAAATGAAAGTAGTTGTTTGATTATGAAAATGTTTTGCCTTGGCAGTTAAAAGAGTTTTTATTAATTTGGTCAGCTATTGTGCTTCATTTGATTTTGATGAGGAGGCTGGATTTCTGAGTGTTTTACAGAGTGTGTGTAATAGTCCTATTGAAAAATGTATGTTTATGGAATAGGGTCTTAGTTTTAGGCATTCAGAGTTGGAAGGTGGTTGTGCCGGTCTTTATATAAATGATGGTATCCACTGGTTGTGATATATTTAATCTGAGTTTAGAAAGTATGGTTGAGCAGGCCACGGTGTCACGTCCTTCCCAGGCTGCGGAGCTGCATATCTTTCTCTTGTTTCAATTTCCCTGTTTTGCTTCAATCCATTCCTGGATTTCCTTTTGCTCTGTTCTGATCTTCCATTCCTTGCTTCTGCTTCAGCTCTGCTTCCTTTATAAGGTGCGCTCCACCCGTGTGTTCTGTTTGTCTCAGTCTGCAGTCTAAGGTATGTCTCAGTGCTATGTGTTTGGTTTACATGTTTAGTTTGTTTCGTACCTCTGTCAGCAGGGATTAGCGTTAGGACCTACCGTCATTGGAGTAGTTTGGCGTAGTGGTGGGCTAAGCATACTACGGCCATAAGATGTGACGGAATCTCCAATAGTTATCAACCAGTCCTAGGCTAGTTTCTGTATTTATGTGTGTCAGTCTGTCCTGTATCCCCGGCAGCGGGGTGTCCTGTCTTGTTCCCTGTTGTGCCCTGTGTTATGAATATCTTGTCTGGTTATGTTTATTCCTTGTCTTGTTCACTGTTGTGCTCAGTAACATGTATATCTTGTCTGGTTATGTTTCGTGCTTGGTCTCCCTGTCCCTTGCTTGTTATGTTCCTGCTATATTTCTCTGCTTAGCTTCCATACTCCCAGCCTGCAGCATCCTGCACGTGATTCTAATGAAATGCTTCATGCCTGCTCCAGGGTGCCTGGAGGATACCACTTCACTTTGTTCTGGACTACATCCGCTGCCATATCAGGGCGCTGGTGTTTGGCTGCACTACCCTAGGTGCTCAACACCTGGGTGAGTGTGGTCACCCTGCAACCAGGCCCTGTCCAAACTCCACTACTGCACTGTAACTCCTGCATACACTCATCGGGCGCGCTGGGTCCTTTCAGTCATCTGTTTGGACCCAGTCCGTGACACACGGTTTGGTGGGGTAGGGCCACAAATAGTTTCTGAGGCAACCATGGATGGCTGTTCGCGGTGAACTGGCTACGATGCAGTTGGCCTTCTGGCTTATAGAGTGGTTGGCTGGGTATGGGCCAAGAAATATGGTATGATTGATTATTTATGGATTTGTTACATTGGTTATTGTTTTCATCCATATTGGTGTGGTGTGTTTTATTGTTGGTTTTAACTGCTTTCTATATTGTTGGTTATATCACATACAATTACATGCAGAGTACTGACTATAGAATAACTTGATATAAATATAAAAGGTACTATTAGAATTTAGTTATATTAATTTGTGTGTATTTTTTCAAACTGTTTATATTAAAGGTAATTTGACTCAACTAGTACTTCCAAATTCTATAAAAACATGTTTTACTTTAGCTTCAATTTAATGCCTTAATCAGTCATGCCTTTTACAACATGGGATTCATTTATATATAAACAGAACCTAAATACAGACTGAGCTGCATCCAATGCAATAGGAGTATGTCAACAAAAAGTTAAATAAAGTCTAGTCTACAAAAAGCAATTGAATCTGAAACAGGACAGCTGTCTGATTTGATTGTAGCTGGATTTCACACAGTCCAGTAGAACTCATGGCAACAAGTTCACTCATCCATAGAGAAGTCTTCAGACCTCCAGTTTTCTCCAGCATTGGAACCGACATTAATGACTTTTGTTTCACAGCAGTAAACATTTTACAAACAAAAATAAAAAAATCATTTCTATGTGTATTCTACATTGTAGCATTCTGACCCACACACAGATTTGTGAATTTTGATGAATGAGCCTTTTTTGAACTTATGATGATAAATCTAGAGCTTCACTGAACATTAATTCATTTTTTGCAGTCCAACACATTTTAGTCGCCTAAGAAAACTGAAAACCCCAGGAACAAATGCAAGCAATATGTCCTTATGTGTTAGAGCTTTAATATTCAAAAAAAGAAAATTGTGTCTACAAAGCGAAGTGTCTACCCTCTAAATATTCAATGAATTTTGATATATGTGATTAGAAGTGACAAAATGAATCATGTTTTTGGATTAAGCATTTTAACAACACTATTCATATTAACCATAGGAGTGCCGAATTACCATACAATGTTGCAATGGTTACACATTTAATTAACACTAGCCAAAAATAAACTAAATCAATCAAACATTTTGCACTGCTAAACAAGATACCATGCATATGAGTTTACATATTAATTTACAACCTAATTCATATATTGCAGAAGATAAAGGTAATTCATCATAGATTTATGCTGTCATGATCTGCTTATTCTTATTTATCATAATCTATTTTCACAGCACTAGAGATATGTGGGAGTGTTTCCAGATTCTATTGCGTGTGTGGGGGCAATGAAAAAAATACTATATACAAAATTGACAATTGACAAGTGTTATGTCTCTTTAAATTCCACCCAGGATTCACTGCATAATACCAATCTTACAATATTTGCATCGCTAATCAAAAAGCATCAACATGATTGTTACAGGACCCAGTCCTGTTCGTTCCTGTTATTGTATTATTGCTGTACATTGTTGCTGTGAATTTATTTTTAATCATAGATATAATGTGTTATTGTAGTCTTTTTTGCAGTTATGCCCTTCGCATCTATAGTCATTCCTTGAGACACCCTGGTGCTTATGTGACCACATACATGTTTCCCCAAACAGTAGGTACCTTTCCATGTCCCATCTTCTCCATGTACAATGCTAATGCTAACAAAGCTAATGTTTTACATAGTACAGAATGGTTGCCATAAAGGTTAGGTAATTGTTTTGAGATGAGGGATTTTACATTTCACATTAATCTGTGTAAAAACTAACATTTATTTTCTCCCTTCTCCCCTGGCAGAACAAATCAGCTCTCACCAAAAATGGACAGAAACCTAATTCAGGTTAGCCTGGAATAATAATCCAAGTCAGCCTGGAATAATAATCCAAGTCAGGAAGAGCAGGGAGTGAAGATGGCATATGATGTCCTACAAGTAGGTTTTTCTTGCGCTAAGTTTGCTATGAAGGCTGTGCCAGCCAGACATACTGTGTATATAGTTCGGTTAAACAGCCAAACTGGTGACGACAAGGTGGCCCTGGTACTTTAAGGCTGGCAGCTGCCTGGTGGCCTAAGTGTGGCCAATGGCTGGATGTTCGTAGCCAGACATAACCTTTTTTTAAACTCGTAACATGTGGCAGGGCATACTTAGCCATCAGCCGCACACTCCAGCACTGCTGGTCTGGTCAGTAACAAAGGATATCTCTGATCTCCTCAACCAGCCTCGGATGCATTGGCATGTCCAATAGGTGGGATGTGCGGCAAGGGGCTGCCTCCCTCCCTGCAAATGCTGCCCTAGGTTAAAAAACACTACTGAATATAAAGAATGCCACCTAGAAAAATATAAAATAAATCTCTATTATTATATTTTATACTGTTTTGAAATTCATATCTATGGAGGCTTCCATTGGATGTGCCAATTCCATAATAGGATTCCAAATGAAAATGTTTTAGGATGATTCTCCCGGATCAGCAGTTGGCCATTGTCACTCTGTGGAGAGCAGTTTAATGATTTTACTACGCTCTTTTACACCCTAGAGGGCACATTAAGTAAATACATTTTCTGCATTTTACACTGCAATTTCTTAAATGAGGTTCATATTTTACATGAAAACATATTTGGTCTAATTACTAAAATAACTGCTAACTTAATTTAACAAAAATGCCTGATTACAATTTTTATAGTATTTTAATAGTATATTACAGCATTTTCAGATGTTTGACAGAGAAATGTAGAGAAATATTGAACAGATGCCTGGAAGATATCAAAAGGAGGGTAATGAAAACATCTGGTACTGTATTAGCTAAGTCACAGAAGGTTTGAAGACACCTCATAAATCATAAAATCTTCACCTCTTGTTTTAACCAACTGAGCTCCAAAACAGTTTCCACACTGTTTGCATTGCACAATTCTCTGGAATTGTTTTTTTTGTTTTTTTTTTAAGTTTGTTTAAAAGAATACTTGCAGATAGTTAGAATGGACTGTGTAAATGGGCTAGATCATAAAAACAATATATTAAGATATATTCATGAATAACATTTAAAAAGGCACTGCTTTTAAAAACATTCCTTATGGTGAGCTGGTTTACTGCAGTAACTCCAGGGCTCTTACCAATGATTCTCCATGGATCTAGCACGGAATGCCTGATGTGGATTTGGGACATACTCCAATACCAACTACAATGCACCAGGAATGTTTTTCTAAACCAGAATTACCCAAATTATGTAGAAAAGGTGTTCTGGAAAGTACTAGCAGTAAGAGTAATTTTAGAAGGATCCTCATCTAGGTGAGATCCATTCTATCCATATTTGTTATCATTTTGAGAATAAGGACTTAAATCATAGTTTAAATAACTTTACTAACTATACCCCTGTTTATCAGCATTATCTGTAAAATATACAGAGATATATAAGTGGAAAAATTATTATACAGTAAAAGCCAGAAAACAAAATGCAATTGTGCCAAAAAAATGACAATCTATAAAGAATGGACGGTACAGCTCTCTTACTTAGTATATTGATAAAGGCTGAAAATGATAAATTATAATCAGGTAATGTACTTTTTGTTCATTAGAGCAAACTCAGAATTTAATTCATTAAGTAGATCAGTATCACTAATTGATCAAATAGCAATTCATTAGTAATATAAACAATTGTAAAGATATGTGAATAACTCCATTGTTCAGATCTTCACAAATATGATTCCCTAGCGTATAAGTCAAACCACATGTGCCAAAAAATGAAAAAAAAGCCCAAGCTAATGTCTTTATCCACATCATGTGTTTATATCCGTCAGGAAACAGAAATAATGGAACAACATATATTAAAAAAATAAAATAACTCATCGCCTTTAGTAAGCAAACAGGAATGAGCTCAGTTCCAAAACCCAGAGTACTAATTTAGTCTCTCAGAAGAATGGGTCAATGCATTCAAGCCAACAGAATGCACTTAATATTACAGAAAGGTTGTGTCCTTACTTGGAAACTGGTAATAATATATAGGTATGTTGACACGCAAGAACAGAAGACAATTCTCTCACCCATGTACAATGTACATTGTGGTGCCACGACTACAGGTTCTTGCTCAAAACCCTACCTGGGGCTAGCAGGTTCATGATTGCCTGCTTGAAGATGGTATCTACTGTAGCCTTGGTCTTCTGTTTAGACACCATCTACGAGTGCAGGACTGTGACAGGAACTTGCAGGAAACTGGAAACCGGCAGACAACAAGGGGTCTAGCAGCAGATTGAGATTGGGCAGACAGCAGCAGACAGACCTGGCAAACAGCAGCAGACTGGAAAGTGGAAGGCCTTTGTGAGTTTCCTGTTCCAAGACTTATGGAACAATTTTATCTCCAAAACAAGGGCACAGCTATGGGGTCAAACCTTGCGCCAACCTACCTCTATTCCAGTAATAGGAATAATCTACTTTATTTTGAAAGTTTTCACCCACCACATCGGAAGGAAGATCTTCCATCTCACAAACCCTTCAACCTTGTTGCTGGTTGAGATGCAAACCCACTGTTGGTATACTTATAATACCACTTCTCTGCTGCTGTTGAAGTGCACAAACTGGCCACTTACAGAAAGCAAGTCACTTGGAAAATTACAAGCCCCTTTCTAAGGGGATTACTTACGTGTCTTTGACAAATCACAACATATATAGAGGAGAAGTCATTTTTATCTTTTCTTTGGTTAAAACAAGTGGCAGCATTTGAAATCATTATTTAACCCATTGGGTATCAGAGTTTTTAAAACATAAATCCACCTCGTTTCTGTCTTTCCTAATCTGTTAATAAAGTTACCACCTGTCCAAAATGTGTTTATCTTGGAAATTGCCATAAAGTTAAGGTGTTTAGGATCCCCATTGTGATATCATGATTTTATAATTGTATATACAGATATTTATTTATGGAAATTAAAGTATAACTGCATACCCACCTGAAGACTTAACTGGTTTAACCTCTTCAATCCCAGGGGTTTTTGGTACCTCAAGTTGAGGAATTTTGCTATTTTTATTTATGTCGGTTCAGCGATTATTCCCCTTTCCTGTTAATAGTGTAACTATGTATATTGTTTTTCAAGGAGAGATAGAGCTTTCTTTCCAAAAATTTAGAATGAGAAATTTAGTAAAAAAATAGAAAAATTTTTAAAAAAACACAATTTTTTGTAAAATTTTCCCTGTGAATCCTCACAAAATTAGGTAAAGTGATGGAAAACCCCCTCCAAGTTTATCAATTCAGGTGTCCTGATTTCAGAAATACCTAATTTATATAGATTTTCCATACTTTCCCAGCACTTATAGGGAACATACTATAGGGAACATACTATAAGGTGTACATTTTTTGTAGAATTTGTATGCTTATGGCTTAATGGGTTTGGGGGTTGTGAACGGGGGCAGGAGGGTTATACTGGGTAGCTTTTGTGCTAAGGCAATGGGATGTAAGGTTTTTTGTTTTTTTATTATTATCTTTTTTTATATATATTTTTTATTTTTGTATTTTGTTTTTTGTATTTTTTTTATATGGTTAGATGTCCTCTTAGGGACCTCTTGAACATGTTATTAATGTCAGTGATGTCACAATGACATCACTTAGCTCACTTTATTATTTTTTATTATTATTTATTATATTTTAATGATTAGTTTATTTTTTTTAAAATGACTAACCGTTTTTTCCCCTTCGTTTTCTGTTTCAGCATGGGAGGAGGGTGAGAAACATGGTTTCTCCCTCTCCTCCCCGCGATCCCCACAGACTTGAATAGAGATCGCAGCATCTGTGCCTCATCAGAGGACAGGATATCCCCTGCAGGGGATATCATGTCCTCCGATGAACTTCCGGTTGACATCAGTAGTGACGCAACCCGGAAGGGAATGCCTGATCACGTGATCGGCATTTAAAAATGTAACAGCTTTCCGGCTTTCATGCCGGAAGCTGTTACAGCAGATCGGACAGCAGAAACCCGGCGATGCTGGCTTCTGCTGTCAGGAGGGAGTCCAGGCTGTCAAACATACGTCCATAGGGGATTCTTGGGATGTGTTTTTTGGACGTACTGGTACATCCATAGGAGACTGAAGGGGTTAAGAAACTTCTAATGTATATTTATTCCATTTAGATTTTAAATGTGAATGTGATTTTGTATTAATGGATTTATATATTTTAATCATGTTTTTATTGATGAATCCTGGGATTTATACTTACATATTTATTTATTGAGACTTAATACCGTATTTGCTCGATTATAAGACAAGGTTTTTTTCAGAGCAAATGCTCTGAAAAATACCCCCCATCTTATAATCGAGGTCGTCTTCTAATCAGACCTCAAAAAAATGTCCGCTGGGGCCAGGCTGCTTACCGGTGCTTTGGTCGCGAGCAGCGTCTCTGGTACTAGAAGCAGGAGAACAGGAAGCTAGCAGAATGTCACATAACGCTGCCTCCCCCCTCCTTCCTCTGGGGGCGGGGCCAGAGAAGTTGCTCGCACAGCCGGGCCCCTGCAGAAGTCTTCGAGTGAGAGATCTGCAGTTCAGGTAAGGGGTGGGGGAGGGTTTTTGAGCAAGTATGTGTGATTAATGGAATTAATGAGTATTTAAATGTTTGTGAATGAGTGTGTGATAGCATGGATGTGTAAGGGGGGTGGTGGTGGTAGCATGGCATAGGGAGGCTGTACTCACACTCCTATCATCCCCAGGTTCCAGCATGTACTGGCTGCCTTGGCTTGATAAGAGTGTGATTGCTGTTAGCAGTTATATATATATATATATATATATATATATATATATACCTCCAGAAATGCCTTTTAACCCCCTATATGCCACTCTGCCCCATGATATGCCTTTTAACCCCCTATATGCCACTCTGGGGGTTATAGGGGGTTAAAATGCGTATCATGGGGCAGAGTGGCATATAGAGGGTTAAAAGGCACATCATGGGGCAGAGTGGCAAATAGGGGATATAAGGCATTTCTGGGGGCAGAGTGGCAACCCTGGGGGCAGATGTGCATAACCGGGGGGGGCAGGTTGGCAAATAAAAGAAAATAAAAAAATATATATTTTTCTCAATTATAGGTTTTATTAAATATGAAAAAAATGTTTACATGAATTAATATTTACTAGTAAAACTTTTTTTCCTATAGGGTAGTCTTATATTCAGGCTTTTTGTTTTTTTCCTAAATTAATATTTAGATTTTGGGGGGTCGTCTTATAATCCATCAAATACGGTAATAACGATATACTTGCTTGGATATGGGCTTAGAGACAACCAAACACTTTATAATTAATGAGCATATGGATAACGTATAATGAACCCCACCACCTAGACCCCTTTATAAGGAACCCAAGAGAACGTCAATTACACATATAGGATGAAGCCCTGAGCAAAACACGTCATACATGCTGACGTCTATAGGAGAAAGGAGGGGATTTTCACAGTGGATAGCCGGTTGCCTGTGCATCGCTTACCTGGAGAACACATGGCACCAGGACGCATTATGGGAAGAAGGCAAGCAGACAGAGGCAGTGTAGTGCTAGGAAACCTTGGGTCGTGCCATTCATGTGGATGTTACTTTGACACATACTACCTACCAAAGCATTGTTACAGACCATGTCCACCCTATTATGGACACGGTATTCCCTGATGGCATTGGCCACTTTCAGTGTGCCCTCCCGCAAAGCAAAAATGTTTCAGGAATGGTTTGAGGAGCACAACAATGAGTACAAGGTGTTGACTTGGCCTCCAAATTCCCCAGATCTCAATCCAATTGAGCATCTGTGGGATGTGCTGAACAAACAAGTTTGATCCATTGAGACCCTAACTTACACGACATAAAGGATGTGCTGCTCACAGCACACCTTCAGAATGCTAGTGTAGTCCATGCCTCAACTGGTCAGTGCTGTTTTGGCGGCAAAATGGGGACCTACATAGTATATATATTGTTTGTGCTTATTCAGTCAGTATAGAGTCAGGAGTGAGTGCAAATACACACTTTACATACAGACTCTTACACAACAGGACAGTAAGAATGCATACACATATACACACATACACACTACTACACACACTACTGTCTTCTATGCAGCTCACACTAACTGTGCAAGCTGCTGCTCTAGTGCCTCATGGCATAACAAAAAATCCTGGGGCTTTCTTTCAAGAGGTAGGGTTGGGGACCCCAAGCTCCTCCTACACAGTCAAATACTTACACACACTAACATAATTATACACACAAATTAACATAAGTATTTAAACGTACTAACATACATATGAAATAGCATACTTACACACGGCAACATACAGACATAGTCACACACATACTAACATACACAGAGATACAGTAACATAACTAAACACACAGTAGCATACTTACACACATGCCAAGCCTTGCTCTCCTCTTTTAGATAAATATTTCTCTCTCTCATTATCCCCTCTTTTTAGATGACGAGGTCCCTAATCAGTTTCATAGTTCAATAAACTGATTAAAATTGTGCTGTTGCAACACAGACCTAAATTGCAGCTTCCATGTGTCAACATTCTGAAGTTGTGATGTCAAACCCCAGAGTTCTGCTTCACTACAGAATGAGGTAAATTGCCTTACCCTAACCAGCCTCTAGCTGCACCCACCCTGCCTCTAACCACAAACCCAAGAAAGGTGTCCCACTTTGCAGACTTGAAATATTCCAAATGTAGTAGATGTGTGCAGTAAAATTGATTCAGGCAAATCTCTTGTTTTGTTTTCTTGCAGCAAATTTGGCATTGCAGGACCACCAGCAATTACAGGACTACACCAATGGATAAACACATCCAGCAGCATACTATGATACTGAATATCCCTCAGAATTGATCCCTCAGAGTAAGTAAGGTAGTAGAGCAACAGTAGTACTTGGGCAGGCACTGTCAAGAATTGCTTCAGACCTGAGAAGGAGAAGAAAACTCTTGAAAGCTTTTCTTTATAGTCTACAAATAAGTGCAGAAACAGAGTGGCAGGCTCTCGCACTGCCTGGTTGTTGTGACCAGAGCTGTAGTTGGCTCCTTTTGCCCCACGAGACAAGAATGGAAAATTGTGCCCCCTCAGCAGTTTTTTTACAGAGGTTATTTTATTGACACCCCCCTTACACACTCCTGCCCATAAAAACAGATATACACATACACTGCCCTTACACACTGCCTTTACACACACCTGCCCATAAACACACATACACACATACCCTGCCTTTACACATGATTGCCCACACACGTTGCCTTTATACATACCTGCCCTTAAAAACACATATAAAAACATACACTTCCCTTACACCTGGTGAATCACTTTGCTGCCAGCAATGTGATTCACTGAGAGGCCCCAGAACTACGGTTAGATGGCACTGCAGCTGCATTTGGTACTGTAGCTGGGGAGGGTCCAAATTTGGTGGTGGTGGGGGGCAAAAGGGGGGCAAGGAATAATCTGCCCCCCCTGTAGCGATTCCTATAACTGCATGCCTCATGTCCTGGCCTGTCTGCCTAATTTGTGAATATTATTTATTCATTTACTGGTAGTGTAAGTGTATTACTGAAAAACAACCTAAGCACAGTATTTCAAGAAATGACACATTGCACATCCACAATCCAATGCCCTGGCATGTCTGCCTAATTTGTGAACAATAGTTTATTTATTTAGTTATTTATTTATTTACTCACTGTTTTACAAAAATGCGAGGCTTTGTTGATTGTGTTAATATATAACTGAAACATAACTTAGAAAAAAAGTATTTCAAGAAATGTCTTTTAATGTAAAAATGAGCCCTAAAATAATCAATTATTAAATTAAATTCAACCCCCTCTGCTACAGTCCCAGTAGCAGGGCCGGACTGGCCCACCGGGATACCGGGAAATTTCCCGGTGGGCCGGAAGGTCTGTGGGCTGGGCGGCCGGCAGACTTACCATGAAGACAGCCGCTGAGCGGCTGCAAATGGCAATGAACGCCTCCCTCGGTGCCAGGGGCGGGCTGGGCAGGGGGGCAATTGCCCCCCAGGCTTCCCGAAATCTAATCAAAGCGGCCGCTGGGTGCTGATGCGGCCGGCCGGCATCAGCACCCAGCAGCCGTGTGCGATGGCCGTCTAGTGATGGGAGCAGTGTGAGGGGTGAAAGCTCCGCCCCCTCGCACTGACCTTTCACCCCTCACTCTGCTCCCATCACTATGCGGCCATCAGATTGCTGGGAATGTAATCTGAACGGCCGGTGCGTGCTGATGCCGCCGGCCGGCTCTGCTTTAATACTTTTTTTTTACTTTATATGGCAAGCCGACCCAGCTTACTATATAATTAAAAAAAAAGTGTTAAAGTAGCTCCGGCCGGCGGCATCAGCACGCACCGGCCGTTTAAGATTACTTTCCCAGCAGTCTGATGGCTGCATAGTGATGGGAGCAGCGTGAGGTGGAAGCTCCGCCCCCTCGCACTCAGACTGCTGCAGCACCGGATGTCAGGTCAGTGGCATCCTGTCAGCATAGAGGAGAACAGTGTGCAGCTACCAGGAAGTCAAGACAAGTAGAAGGTGAGTAAAATAATGTATTTTTTGTACTGTATAATGTTTTTTGTATTTGTTAAAAACAAAAAAAATCGGCATGTGTGTGTATGTAAGTGTCCCCCCCTATATGCCACTCTGCCTCCAGAAATGCCTTATACCCCCCCTATATGCCACTCTGTCCCATGATATGCCTTTTAACCCCCTATATGCCAGAGTTGCATATAGGGGTATAAGGCATTTCTGGATGCAGAGTGACATATAGGGGGTCAAAAGGCATATCTGGAGGCAGAGTGGGATAAAGGGGGTTAAAAGGTATATCATGGGGCAGAGGAGCATATAGGAGGGTATAAAGCATATCAGGGAGGCAGAGTGGCATATAGGGGGCATAAGGCTTTTCTGGAGGCAGAGTGCCCCATGATATGCCTTTTAACCCCCTTCATGCCACTCTGCCTCCAGAAATGCCTTATACCCCCTATATGCCACTCTGTCCCATGATATGCCTTTTAACCCCCTATATGGCAGAGTGGCATATAGGGGGTTAGAAGGCATATCATGGGACAGAGTGGCATATATTATTTTTTATTTAATATGGCAAGCTGGATCGGCTTGCCATATAAAGTAAACAAAAATGTCCCATGATATGCCTTTTAACCTCCTATATGGCAGAGTGGCATATAGGGGGTTAGAAGGCATATCATGGGACAGAGTGGCATATAGGAGGGTTGAGGCATATCAGGGAGGCAGAGTGGCATATAGGGGGGTATAAGGCTTTTCTGGAGGCAGAGTGCCCCATGATATGCCTTTTAACCCCCTTTATGCAACTCTGCCTCCAGAAATGCCTTATACCCCCCTATATGCCACTCTGTCCCATGATATGCCTTTTAACCCCCTATATGCCAGAGTGGCATATAGGGGTATAAGGCATTTTTGGATGCAGAGTGACATATAGGAGGTCAACGGCATATCTGGAGGCAGAGTGGCATAAAGGGAGTTAAAAGGGATGTCATGGGGCAGAGGGGCATATAGGAGGGTATAAAGCATATTGGGGAGGCAGAGTGGCATATAGGGGGCATAAGGCTTTTCTGTAGGCAGAGTGCCCCATGATATGCCTTTTAACCCCCTGTATGCCACTCTGCCTCCAGAAATGCCTTATACCCCCCTATATGCCACTCTGTCCCATGATATGCCTTTTAACCCCCTATATGGCAGAGTGGCATATAGGGGGTTAGAAGGCATATCATGGGACAGAGTGGCATATATTATTTTTTATTTAATATGGCAAGCTGGATCGGCTTGCCATATAAAGTAAACAAAAATGTCCCATGATATGCCTTTTAACCTCCTATATGGCAGAGTGGCATATAGGGGGTTAGAAGGCATATCATGGGACAGAGTGGCATATAGGAGGGTTGAGGCATATCAGGGAGGCAGAGTGGCATATAGGGGGGTATAAGGCTTTTCTGGAGGCAGAGTGCCCCATGATATGCCTTTTAACCCCCTTTATGCAACTCTGCCTCCAGAAATGCCTTATACCCCCCTATATGCCACTCTGTCCCATGATATGCCTTTTAACCCCCTATATGCCAGAGTGGCATATAGGGGTATAAGGCATTTTTGGATGCAGAGTGACATATAGGAGGTCAACGGCATATCTGGAGGCAGAGTGGCATAAAGGGAGTTAAAAGGGATGTCATGGGGCAGAGGGGCATATAGGAGGGTATAAAGCATATTGGGGAGGCAGAGTGGCATATAGGGGGCATAAGGCTTTTCTGTAGGCAGAGTGCCCCATGATATGCCTTTTAACCCCCTGTATGCCACTCTGCCTCCAGAAATGCCTTATACCCCCCTATATGCCACTCTGTCCCATGATATGCCTTTTAACCCCCTATATGGCAGAGTGGCATATAGGGGGTTAGAAGGCATATCATGGGACAGAGTGGCATATAGGGGTATAAGGCATTTCTGGATGCAGAGTGAGGGTATAAAGAGAGGGTATAAAGCATATCAGGGAGGCAGAGTGGCATATAGTGGGGCATAAGGCTTTTCTGGAGGCAGAGTGCCCCATGATATGCCTTTTAACCCCCTATATGGCAGAGTGGCATATAGGGGGTTAGAAGGCATATCATGGGACAGAGTGGCATATAGGGGGTATAAGGCATTTCTGGAGGCAGAGTGGCATATAGGGGTTAGAAGGCATATCAGGGGGGCAGAGTGGCAAGCCTGGGGGCAGAGGTGCATAACTCGGGGGTAGGTTGTCAAATGAAAGGAAATAAAAACCAAATATGTCTCAATCATAGCTTTTATTAAATATGGAAAAAAATAGTCTACATGAATTAATAAAGAAATAAAAGTTTCTTACCAGAATATCGTGAAGAATAATGTGATCAGTGTTTTGTTCCACTAAATAAAATGGAACTCTTTCATCTAACAATGTTCGCAGTAGTAAATGTTTTGATCCTATTATGTGTAATGTATTTAATTTATTAGGGCCTTTTAACACTTTTGCTTTCTGGCATTTTAATACAAATAATGAGATAAAAAGAATTGCACATAGTGTGACTCGGGTATGTATAAGGGGTGCGTGTGGGTATAAGAGCTTCACCGTGAGATAAACTATATGGGGCTGGTCTCCAAATTTTTCCAGGGCTGCTTTTCAGTCCCAGTCCGGCCCTGCCCAGTAGGACAATAAAATAAGCTATTATTAGTAGTTGTACAGCTTCTACAATCCACCTCACCCCAGTGAATTTTCTGGACTAGTAGTACACTTATATTATTCTATCACTCCCAGTTTTGCTATAATGCTATTGCCATTAATCTCACTTTACAGTATGCTTAAGGGTAGTCATGTGCATCTGACAAGTAACATCATGTCAGTCCCATGTGTGTAACTGAGCATCTAATAAAAACTATTTCAAAGGGGTAACATTAAAGATATGAACATTGGACCGTGATCATATATCATATATATGACCTTATATATGGCCTTAGTGAATTGGGCCTATTCACAAAGAAATTGAGTTTATCAGTTGAGGGTTAACTCAACTTACCAGACTTGACTGACGTAGCATGTCCTTGCATGCCAACACTGCGCAATAATTAACAAAATCGTTCTTTGTGAATAATGCAAGTCTACAACCTTAAATTTTGTAAGAATTAAAACTTGCATGTCTTTGCAAGAAACACTCAAAATGTATTTCAAACATCTGTCCACCCAATAAATAATGCCAATGTAAAAATAAATATAATTCTAAAAATAGATATAATCTCTAATGTCTGTTGGAGACATCTCCTATATGGACAAAAGTGCCTTCTGTAGCATTTTTACTCCAGTTTTTTACTGTCTGTATTCCCAATCTCCTTGGTGTCTCTAACAGACTCTCCTGTGAAGATAATTACTGTTCTTCCACAGGAATTAAGAATTTATTCCTGACATGGTCTCTTAGAAGCCCAAAAGGGCTGATAAAAATGCTGAGCAGTGATGATAGCTTTTGTACATGACTTATACACTAAATAATTACTCTAGACACATTTGGCGGTCATTTGGAGGATAGGAAATATTTTAGTAATATAAATATATACATATATATATATATATATATATATATATATATATATAGTCATTTATTTATTATGTATTTTTAATTATATAAAAAGGTACAATTTGTACAATGGTACTCACTAACTCTCTTGTAGAATATGAAAATCAGTTATGCAATTTTCACACAAAATGCCGTACTTTAGTACGAAGGAAAAACTCAATAAATTCTTATTGACTGAAACCGCTTCCCTGTATTAGCTGATGGTGTACATGTAGGATGACAGCCAGATCGTGTATTCTTTTCATTGGAAGGTAGCTATCATGGTCCTGTCTCTTGCATGTATTTCATCATTCTGCATAGTAGTAACCACATATTGTAAATATAAATATACTCTACTTAGCAGGTTTTCAGTTTAAAGGATGATTGCTTAAAAATAAATGAAGCAGATCGGAATCATAAGAAAAAAGAATGATTCTAATTTCAATAATGATATTACATTTTTGAAAGAGATATATAAATTGATTTTTAGCTGTTCATATAGCTCTACTCGTTTGAAAAAGCAGGTTAATTGATAGAACCAACTGTTTTACATTGTAAAATCGTTCATACCAGAATATGTTGTGATTCACCCAAAGAAATGATTCCTATAATAGTTTGAAAGCTATTTTTACAGAAATCACAAAGCCCATCAAGTCACAGCTGTGTTTACACAAGCAGTGTATAATAGTTTATCAGCTTAGCGTTTTGGAAATGGGTCAGTGAAATTTGTTTACACAGACAAACCTTAAGGGAATTACAAAAATAAACAAAAGAAGACATGGAAAGCAAAAAAAAAGCACTGTGGAAATACATTATTCTTAACCATGGGCTGATTAAGAATAATGTATTTAATTGTCTTTGGATGAAAGTGCTGATATTCTTATATAATAACATGAATATTTCTCTTTTGGTTAAGCAAGATTGATTGATTTATGTTATTTTATTTTTTATTTTTGGAGAAGCACCCAAGTAGTAGTTATGATGATTTAGTGACCTTTATCTTCCCCCCTGTCATGTACGTACATACATACACAATTTGATGGTTTTTCTGTACGAGATTAAAATCCTCACTAAGTACCATACTTGGCAACTCTCCGGGATTGACACTGACTAAAGCCCTGCTTCCTTGGATCTCAAGGTCACTTGGATCTCTAGATTACTAGCCAAGAGTAGTGGCATATGGTCACACACACACTGGCCATCTACTTGCCCATCTACTCGTTGCTCACTTAAGGCTGTGTGAGGCTAGTCTGGCTCCTACACGCAACTAGGCCTGTCCCATCCACATAGGAATGCTCGTGGAAATCTCTGTGAAAGCATCGAAATAAAATGTTATTTTTGTTCAATTTGAACATAGTTATTAATAGACGTGGGCACTGGCGAGGTCTTTGTGTTTGTCTTAAGTAAAAAATTTGCTGTTCCTCCCAGGCCAAGTTGCTCAGAGTGGTTGTCTCAGATGCAGAATCAGAAGGTAGTGCTTGTAAGCAGTGTCTAAGTCTCTATTCTCTGCCTTGCTCCTGCTCACTGAAATTGAAGAAACAGAGATGCACTAGGCACCAAATATATATATTTTTTAATTTTATAATCCATTTTTTTAAATTGCATTCATAAAAATAATATCTAATACATAACAATATGATTTAAAACATGCTCTACTTGTCCCTAAAAAAAAATAATATAATTTGTGCGGGGTCAGTAAACGAGAGGGTAATAACGGTTAAAGAAAGGTATAGCAAAAACATGTCCTTAGGGTGCTATTGATATTTTTGGCAAGCTATCCTGCATCTGCAATATTAGTTCATGCCACTTGTAATATACCCTCTACTGGGTCTGTTATCTTCTATTCTGAGCCATTAAAATTTTCACCCCATTATTACAAAAGCTGTTTATGCTCCAGATGGTCTATTTGTCTTCTTATCAGAAGGCCAGATACCGATATCACATTTGTTCAGTTTGACAGCTTGATTCAATGGCCATTGCAGACACACAAAAACTGTCGGTGATGGTTTCAAGCGTTCTTTGTGTTATTCAATAACAGACAATGGACAATTTAAACACACAATAAAATCATGCTTTCTTGTTAGGTAGTAAGCCATAAGAAACTTTGCAAAGTCCTTCTGTAAATGCCATTCTGTTGCCCCAATTAGATATTAAGTAGAGACATGATTATACTGGAACAGAGTCATAATGTTTGCAATGGTTAAGGAAGAGGGTGTTAGAAACTGCTACAGGTTGACTTCCTTTGGGAGGATGCTTGTTAGGTAAGTCAGCTAAACTCTGATTAAATGACACAAACAAAGAACAACAAAAGAAACATTTGTGTGTGTGTATATATATATATATATATATATATATATACCGTATATATACCAAACAAAATATGCATGGCTCACTCTTGTTTATTGTTTATTCCAGTAACATAGACAATACTGGTTTATGTTTGCAGAACTGGCCCCTGTGGCAAACCTTAAACATCACCAAAGGTATAATAATGCCTATACATGGACCAGGAACATCATTTTGGCTCCTCAAGATCAGATTCAGTTGTCTGGATAAGTGAGGTGGGGTTTTATGTTTGCCACAAGATAGCAGTGGAAATATGCCTATTAGCAGAAATAGAACCTTAACCATTTTTCAGGGTCTTGGTGTTACAATGCTATGGTCCAAATACCATGGCTAGCAATGAGAGATAAAAATCTAATCTTTTTTTTTCAATGTAAGCATGTGTTCTAAGCCAACATGCATATCAAGTCACTAACTTTACACCCAGCATTTAGATTTCAAAACCAAATATCAGAATATACATCTCCACCTATTCTTATATTTTACAGGATGATAAGTTCACAAATTATTTCAAGATGAAGGTCCTGCTTCTCCTGTTCGAGGAAATTATTGAATGCATTTTAATGGCTTATCAGCTCTTCTTCAATTGGAAATATATCTTAAGTAGAGACCTCTGAGGTCCCGAAAGCTTATATAACATTTTTATTACTGTGCTATACCAGTAAAAAAGTATAAAGGTCAACTAAACACTCTTTCTTTTGGGCTAATATGGCTGTATCTATTTTTTCTTTAAGTATGTTAGATCCATGAAGAAGCCAATTAAAAAATACCAAATAGAGAGATAATAGGGCCAAGAACATACACTGAGAGGAGAGTATACACGATAGTTACAGGGAGATACTTTTCTGAGTTAGTTAGGAGAGCCTGTCTTGAATACATTTCATGTCTACCTAAGAACAGAAGCATGCCAGCATGACATGTCTGCATAGAATACATCAAATTGTCAGCAAATGCCCTATTTGGCCAAATTAATGAACATCAAATACATATCTCCAAAGTTAATAGACTATTGCTCCCATGGCTTCCTCAACTCCTATCACAACACAAAGAGAAACATCATATAAATCCTAACCTTAGCCCAAACCTACCACCTAAATACAGTACATCCCTAAACAATTGTGATTTCCCTTAACAGGTTAACAAAACATGCTAGCGAAAAATACTAATAATCATTTGTCAGCTATTGGATATACATGAGGCAGATTTAAGGTTGACATTATTGTGCTGGCAGGTAAAAAGGGAAAATCGATCCTAGGAATGCTGGTCCATTTACTTTTTAACAATACTTGCAACTGCCACCACATGTTCTGCCATTGTAAACATGCAGCATATAAGAATAATGGATAGATTGATAGTGTTAGAGTCAATGTTGTGTTACGATAGATAACTTTAACATAATAAACATCATATATCTCAACAGAAATGTTTCAGAATTTAAATTACAAACAGATTAACATTCTAACAGAAAGGAAAACATTTAGTTAACCGAATAGTACACTTTGAGATCAATGCTAAAGGTCAATGTGTTCTCTATGCGCTATCCATTCAAATCCATAGCTTTTATTGTGGCCATTGATTAGTGTTTGCTGAACGTATTGTCTGTTTTCTTTGCCAACATCCTCAGTCTCTTTTAAAGATGGTTTCTTTTTATAGGATAGCTATGATTTTCAGTCCTTGAAGATCGAAGCCAAGAGAATATGTTGACAATATCAGCATAATGCATAGTGTTAGCTAATATTATATGCAGAAATATTAGACGAAACAAACCCGGGGGAAGGGAGTAAAGATGCCAGCAGGGGGGATTTTAAAAAAAAATGTTAACCTTCCTAGTTAAAAAAAAAAAAATCTTTTTATATATAAAAAACCCCCATGGCATTGTGGGCGGAACAGATCAGGGTCTGAGCCTCCCTTAGGAGGGGTTATTTAACCCCCATTAGTAGGGGATGGTGGTATAGAGACATATACGCCTTTACCTTCCCTTGGTTAATAATTCAAAGGGTCATGTTTTGTTTTCTTTTAATTATCTATTTGTATATATGTATATATTTTTTATTCAATGGAGCGAAGAAGGGAGGCAGAAAGAACTCACAAGTCACATTGCAAGGCAGCTTTATAATATAAAACACTAGACAGATGGGCCCTGTTTAGATGTCTCATAATCTGCAAACTGTTGTACACTTTTTATTGAGCATAACTTTGATAAACAGCCACCATGGTGACTTCCTTTGTTCAAGTACACAACTGTCTGGAGCTCACTACAGCTCCTCTACCAGGTTGATTGCATATTTTGCTACAGATTAGATGTTGAAATCCCAGACCACATTATAATGCCTGATAAGGTGTGGTTGAAAACTGCTAATCTATCCTTCCACTCCTACAAATTGGGTCCTTGCTTTTTTAGGAACTTTTTCATCACCAAGGTACTGAACCCAGCTGCCGTCACACTGCATTTGCCAGCTTCCTATCCCATACATCTGTGCTCCCTATTTTACTCCTAAAGCCTTGGTCTCTAGACCCTTTTTTTCTCAACAACAGCTACTTTTCCAAGTCTGATTAAAGTTGATGGACATTCACAGTAAAAGGAGGAGAAGATCTCCTCGCGTATCAAGAGTGGAAGAGTCAAATGCATCATCCATGGAAATGTTTTGGGCCAAATACTCTTAGGAACCAGTACTCGAAGTTCATGCCCCTGCCAAGTTCAGTACACATATCTATGACTATATTAACAATAAATATAGGTTAAACTATTTTACATTACAGATATTTCATTTGGTATTTTTATTGAAGCATGGTCAGGTGTCAACAGACAATTTACCAAGGGGTGGAAGGGGACGATTTAACCAACTTAATGTCAATCATACCACAAATGGACAAAGATTCCTGGCACAAGCACTGCAATGCTCCTAACATTATGAACTATTATTTTCTGATTGTGTGCTTCTATTGCTAGCATGTTACTAAGCTTTGTGTCCTTCAACTAATTATGTCTGATGTCTAAGAAGAGTCCTTTGGTAATTCATAAATCAATGAGGGGGAGGTTTTTAACAGTTTAACAATCTTATGTATGTTGGTTTTAAATATACCAATTGGTTGCTTGATTTAGTTTTTTTTTGTTTTTTATTCATAGTGAAATGTAATTATAATGTTTGCAGTAATCACGGAAGTATGTTATTTTGACAGCATCTTGGCACATATGCTTCAGGGAAATCTCAACGAACACTGAAGACTAATGAAGCAATAAAAATGAAGTATAAAATATGTATGAATACTATTTTCATTAATTAAATTTCTTTGTTGGCGATACAGTATAGTTTTGATGAATTTAAACTATCTCTGATACTAAATTAGCATTTAAGAAAAGTTCACCAAAATGCAAAAATGTTTTTTTTCTGAGTGGTTTACTAGCCAATGGTTTATTTTATATATTAGGCCTATGGAAACAAGAAAAGTACTTTTAAATAGTTACATTGTCAGGACCAGGGCGAGCAGGTCAGGTAGGAGTCCATGTGCAGGGGATACGGGGAACTCTGTCTGTACTCCTTTATGCATGGTGACAGAGAGATAGGTACAGACAGAGTAGCAGAACTGGAAAGGACGGGAGCTGAGGCACAGAGACGGGAGCAGAGGAAGGTGCAGGCTCGGGAGCTGAGGCAGAGAGACGGGAGCTGAGGCAGGTACAGGCTCAGGTGCAGGTGCAGGTACAGGCTTGGGTGCAGGTGCAGGTGCAGGTACCGGCTCGGGTGCAGGTGCAGGTGCACGCGCAGGCTCGGGTGCAGGTGCAGGCTCGGGTGCAGGCCCACTGGCAGGTAAGCCCACAGGCAGGTTCAGGCACAGGTACAGGCTCGGGTGCAGGCCCACTGGCAGGTAAGCCCACAGGCAGGTTCAGGCTCGGGTGCGGGCCCACTGGCAGGTAAGCCCACAGGCAGGTTCAGGCACAAGTACAAGCTCGGGTGCGGGCCCACTGGCAGGTAAGCCCACAGGCAGGTTCAGGCACAGGTACAGGCTCGGGTGCGGGCCCACTAGCAGGTAAGCCCACAGGCAGGTTCAGGCACAGGTACAGGTGAGGCCCACTGGCAGGGAGGACGGGAACGGAGGCCCACTGGCAGGGCGGACGGGAACGGAGGCCCACTGGCAGGGCGGACGGGAACGGAGTACCACTAGGCCAGGCACGTGTACAGGTTCATGCACGGGTACAGACTTACACTCGGGTACTGGATCATGCACGAGTATCGGCTCAGGCACGGGTACAGGAACGGGCATAGGCACGGGTTCAGGCATAGGCACGGGTTCAGGCTCAGGCACGGGTTCAGGCTCAGGCACGGGTTCAGGCATAGGCACGGGTTCAGGCTCAGGCACGGGTTCAGGCTCAGGCACGGGTTCAGGCTCAGGCACGGGTTCAGGTACAGGTAGCGGCTCAGAGCAAAGGCAGTCCTTTAACATCAATGCCAAGGCCCTGACTGATGGGCAGGGCAGGTCTTATAAAGGCAGGCTTCACTCAGTTCATGAGGCGCAGCTGTACCTGATAATCAGGTTCAGCTCACTCCAGAGGGAGGAGGGTGGCCACTAGTGGTAGCAGATGTATTAACCTGAAGTACAATTCAGCCATGGTTCAGGCAGCAGAGAGTGGATCCTGACAGTACCCCCCCCTCAAGGAGCGGCCTCCGGGCGTTCCTAGGATAGTGGTGTGGCAGTAGCCGATGGTGCTGAAAGCTCTTCTCGCACGTAGAGCGTTTTCGAAAACGTGCAGGTCACCCCGACGTACAACAGTCCCATTAGACGCCACCACACACTCTGATGACATGGCCTTAGGTGCGCTGGCCTGGGAGGTATGGACCTTAGCCGCTGGATGCGCAGATGCGATGGTTCCGGGAAGCGCTTGTCTTGTCCGACTTCTGCATTCGCCAGGGGTTAGGAATTCCCCCTGTACACAGAGTCCCTCTACCTGGCGTTGGATAATACCAGGACTGGACTGGGTGGAGGCTATAACGTAGGAGGGTGTACCAGACCTCTGATCGCGCAGCAGTTGCTCGTAGCGGTTCAGGTCTTTCCTGTGCACGATTGTCCCGTTGGATGCCAGGACGTTACCGGGGGCCCCAAGGGAGTGTCTAGCGGTCTGGGGTTCTTTGTTATGGTTCCTAGGAGTGACGGGAGTGGTAGTGCCAACCGCACAAACACCCGTGGTATGTTGGAGCTCGGGTGTGTATGCCATATCATCCTCTGAATGAGCATCGTCCATGTCAGACCAGTCAGGGTCGTCAGACATGGTCTGGGGTTCCTCTGACATGGCTTCAGAAGGTGTAGGTTCACCTGGTGCCGTGACATGAGAAACCTCTGGTTCACCGGGCTGCGGAAGAGACAGGGTGTGCTCCAGCTGTGACGGGTTGCTGGTGTCATATACAGGTTCCTGGGCACGGGGTTGATCAGTGTGGGTTGCAGGTGGCTTAGCAGGTTTCCACGGACAATATGTAATCCTATGACCGGTCTCACCGCAATAATAACACAAGTTGTCCTCTCGCCGTTTTTGTTTCTCTTCTTTGGTGAGAGGCTCGCGCTTACAGCTCTTCTGTGGAGCTTTCTTGTCCTTGGTCTTGGTCATAGGCTTTTGTTTAGTGCGATCGCTTTCCATCACAGACCTCACAGATTTGCACAGCTGCAGTACACACTCCGCCAGTACCTCCAGAACTGCAGTCATCCCCGCGGACTCCTTTGTATGGCCTTGGCATTCTGTCAGGACCAGGGCGAGCAGGTCAGGTAGGAGTCCATGTGCAGGGGAAGTACAATTCAGCCATGGTTCAGGCAGCAGAGAGTGGATCCTGACATAAATGATGCAGCTATGTAGTTACTAATAAGGTGGTACCTGTTGTGATGGGTTAAAGTTCATCAACGGATGTTATTTATGTTATTAAAACATTAAATGCAAAGTTATGTCATTGTTTATGGATTTTTTTCTTTATGACTAATCAAACAATCCCTGCATTGCCCTACTTCATGTTTTATAGAACTGTTTAGGTCCATCTCCTTTGCCTTGATGGCCTTTTATCCTTCTTAGTAGACTAGTGTGCCATGGTTCTGGATAGATGCTGATGCTAAAAAAAATTTAAACTAAATTACTGTAATCCATCTTGGGCTAAATATAAAATTTGGGGCTGATTTTTCACCCTGTCTCTTCAAGTCACAAACATTAAACATCCTACAACTTTAAATGCCAGTTGCACAGATGAAAATTAAATATGCTATGGTCAAGGCACAAACAGAGCAGTAAAAGGGTCAAACTACTGAATACATTCAGTTTTCCAGTATGTGGAAAAGGGCCCTTGAGTGTGGAGGGGTATATATATATATATATATATATATATATATGACCTACTAAATATTTATTTTACTCTAGTTAGCTTCATTTTAAGTACAAAATTTCAGTACAATAGTTATTAAAAAGTATGATAACATTCATATATACATAAAGGAATCTGTAGGTAAAAATGTTGGTGCTCTGCTTAAAGCTCTACACATGTCACAATTATTGTTGGGTTTTATCCCCGGACTTTTTTAGAACTTAACGACGCCCCTGGGGTATGTGGTGGTCTTGTGTTTGCAGTGTCGTCCAATGAGTGGGTCCCACAAAAGTTAAGTTGCTCTGGACCCTACACGCCACTAGGCATGGCCCTAATTATGTGCATACCTATATCATAACATAGACTATGCCAGTAATTGCATATATGCAACTTATTCCAAAAGTAAGTATTTAATATCTTAGATAATCCTTTGTCAAGATCAGCACAAAATATCTTTGGAACATTATTGTTTGTGATAGCACTTTAAATTGACATTCTCTTGAGATTTCCCTAGAAATCTCTTAAATCACTAGAGGCTTCACTATGATTTTCCCATGCTCAGCATTTAGAGGGAACTCATTTTCGCAAAGCAAGATCTGACAAAAAAAGGACATATATAGCAGGGCAAAAACAGATCTTTACGGATCACGAAAAGTAATTATGTTTAGTTCAGAGCAGCCTTTGTGTATCTTAGTTACTGGAGTCTCAGTTTCAACGAGTCAGGTAATAGGTGTAAAAACTTCCAATTTACTCGTAGTCTATAAACGCTTAACTTTTTTCATTTTCTCTTTCTTGGGTGAGATCTAGAAATATTCAAAGTAATACATTAAACTGCAGTTTTTTGATAATATGAAAAAACTCATGGATAGATTTTGTATTTGGTTTCCACGAAACTGAAAATACTGAAATTGGACCAGATTCCACTCCAGTAAAATTGAAAAGTTGTGAATCAGGGTAAAGAAAGCCATTTGTGTGATCCAATGATCAAACCTATGCTTTTTAATTTTTTTGGATACCTTCAAAAAAAAAATAAAGAAACTATATACTGCAGAATAATGTCTGTCAATATAACTTGGTATGTACATGCACATTTATGTTTTCAACTAATTTTAGTTTGGGGAAACAACGTTTTGAGTGCTGACTTTCAAATGCTTGATTTCTGGTAACAAAACAGACTTCCAGTCTTACATGAGCTTCTGCACCATGTAAAAATAAACAAACCACAGGGAAAGAATGGCTTGGTATTAGCTTAAAACATACCAGGAAGTGTTTCAAAGTGAGTAATAACTTTTTCATTATTTTAGGCGAAAACTAAAACAAGAATTGAGAAGAAGAAAGGACAAAGGGCACAGGATTTTGTAAAGAGAAGCAGAACAGCTGTCTGCTTGGCTTTGCTTGGTTTTGCAGTTTTTAAAACTGTTATGCCTTAATTAATAAATTAGAAGATTGAATCTATAAATCAATCAACAATATGATATATTCATTGCTAAGCAGTCTGCTTTTGACCATCGTGGCATCACATTCTGACCATAGTGTGATGCCATCTAATACCCATTGCCCTACTTCCACCCCTTTATATGTACATAATGCTTGTTTGCAAGCAAATTATGCATTTGACATCATGCATTTCCAACAGTCCCAGGCAGCCAATATTCAATTGGGACCATTCCACTGAAATTAGGCTGATGTCACATCTGCATCTGAGATACCTGTTCTGTCCCATGATCTGCTGAAGAGACATTTCCTGTGTAGTCTCACATCCACACATAATTGGTGTGTACACAATCTTATATAGCATTGCTACCTTTATTTCTTAAGTCATGTCACGGGTGCTACATCATCTCTGTGCCTATCCAGCTCCTACAGTCTGGGTGTGCGTTTCTTGCCTCTTCATACAGTCTGGGTATTGGTTCCCGTGTTGTATTTCTCTTGCACCAGACCCCAGCTTAGTTGTGATCTTCAACTGGACTCTGCCTGCCCTGACCCATTGGGATAGCTTCAGGTTTATGATTCTGTCTCATCCTTTGGTACAGGGCCTTAGAGAGGTCCACTTCTTCAAGAAAAAGGGGCTGTTGTCAATAAAGAGATACATTCTATATTAGTTCATTGCAAAATGATAATACTACTTATTACTTATTTAAGAGCAGACACAAGCATGTACAACATTTTATTCTCCAACAATTTATATTAATGGTCTTAACTTGCTTTTTGCGGTAGTGATATGTTTACCTCTTGTCCTGCCCTGAGACTGTTTTATTCCAAGCTCCCTATCAACTTTTTATAATAAATACCATACTTTGAACCTCTGATTATTTCTTTTTTTATGAATGGTTCCCAAACAATTCTTAAGCCACTGTCAAGTTCTACTTACTATGTTGGGCTTATTACCTTAAAACTACCTTTTAACACAAAAGCACCTCTTGTAGACATCAAAGCCGTGTCCTGTAGATTACTAATGCTAGAATTATTTTGCTTTTTACAGATTCATTAATTGAAAATTGAAAAAGTGGTATTAATAAATACAACAATCATTGATAAAGATTCATTATTTATATTTACAGTTTTAATTGACATAACTGTTCCAAGTCTCATTGTACAATGCTCTGACCATTATGTCTTAGTATACATAATATAAAAAAATATTTTATATGACTCCCTAATTTAACATTATACAAATATGTTAACATTAATGTCACGTAATGCCTCCAGACATTTTAATATATAATGATCTAAGGTCAATTATCCTATTTTTCTACACTAATGGAATATAAATATTTCAATGCGCTTCACAGCTCAGGGCAAAAAATATTATATGATAATATTTTTTTAGAAAGCCTCTGCAATATAATACTGTTATAATATCTTCATTTATTCATGTATACCCATGCAAAAATCTTTCTAATACTGAAACTCTGTTATAACTGCTTAATCATATTTAAGATATTTGGTATTTAGTAGACATTATTTAATTACGCTTATGTTATCGGCTACATAATGCTGTTAAATTGGCTTGGCGAATTACATTACATTTATTTAAAGAATATTGTTCACAGTGTTACTATGTGAACATAACTTATTTAAGTACTATTCCGTTCAGTTATTTAAAGGCAGAAGGCTCATAGAAAAATTCAAAGTTTAGTCGCTATGAAAAAATAGTATCTCTTTTATTATATTGCCTTTATTATAGTGTTTTTGTATAGTACTGCAGAACATTGAAGACCATGAGTTTCTTTTCCTGTTACTTTACATACATAACTGATGGCTGCTGTTAAAAATCATGATGCTTGGGTGCCACTCTGAAATTACAAATGTTGGTTTAAGGGTTATTTTATGGCAACACTTATAAAGTCCTTGTTAAATATGACAAGTAATTTGTAATTCATGGGGGGATTAAGACTGGGTCATTATATTTACCACACTCCTGTAACATGAGGGACTTTTAATCAACTAGTAACACATCAGGTAAAGCAAAAACATTAGTGAAAGACAGTGCAAAGCAGTAGTGTTTTTGTTTTGTGTTTTTGTTCAAATAATTAAAGAGGGGCATCGTCAGAGATGGGTTAGCTTGGAAAGAAGGCCCCTGAGCCACTCCAAAATTTTCAAGAAAGGACAGGTCCAACTTGGACTGGCCACTTGTGGAAGCGGGAACACAGTGGGGTCACTAACACCATGTTCGCACACACTTTGGGAGAAAGAAGCCTTCGGGAAGGTGAGGGGAAGGGGAGTGATGATAAGGGTGTTAAAGATGCATGCATGCATGTAGGTTACATTATTTGCATGTGTGTTTGCATGAGTTTGTATGCATAAGTACAGAATGTGTATTAATATGGGTGTATAAGTGTTATGTGTATGAGTGTTAGCATGAGTGTGCATGTGTAAGTGTGTGTATTAGCATGAGTGAGCCACTACAAGGAGTCATTTTCTGAAAGTACTAGGTATCCATTAAGAAGAATGTATGCCATCTCTTGTGTTGTATGTGTGTTTGATCAGACTGGATGTGAAATGTGTTCTGCCACTATATCAAGGGTTATTTTGCTGCAGAATTTCAAACAGAGAATTGCCTTAATTATGTTTGATAAAATGAGATATTGATTATAAATTTGGTGACATTTAATATCAGGGTTTCTTGCTTTATGAATACTAATTCTTAAAAAACCCCCATTATTTAATGTATGTTCACAATGTATGTTTAAATTGGGAACAGAGCCACATGTTAGATATAGAAGTATTCATCAAGAGCTAGAATTAAACAGTATCTGTCATTTCTAAATGCTCACAAAAGACTTACTGGACAGGCCTGGGACTTCACTTGGATAAGTAAAAAATCTTGTTAGATATATCATTTCTTATTACCCTCCAAAAAACTTTCCAACCACTATATTTATATTTGCCCCAACTGGTAAACCGTAGTTGATTATTTACACGTGCTTCCCCCCCCAACTGGCCCTCCATCAATTAGCTGCCTGTCCAGATTACAGGGGCTCCATGTGCTCCATGGAGGCTAGAATATAAATATCAATATGCAAAAGAAGTGTTGCCATAAACGCCATCTATGCTGGAAAACCTTTGGAATCATAATTTAAGAAGCACTTTATCCAAGCAGTCCTGCAACAGAGATGGCTATTATGGCTCTGCAATGGAAACCGGGCTAATCAGATTTGTTATTGAAGTGATTCTGCAGCAAGGATACTTATTGCTACAGTTTTTTTTAAATGTTTTCCCATGACATCCATCTCTGATGTAGAACCTGCTTGATAATAAATGGACCAAGGCAATTCCATTATTGACACTTTAGCCCTGAACTCAATAATTTCTTCATTGATCTTTTCCCATGCTATTTAACTACTAATTACTTTACCACTGTGGCTTCATATATTTTTTTTTTTGCAATGAACGGTAACAATCAATATCCTTTTAAATATCAATGTGTTGCATTAAAACACACACATATATATATATATATATATATATATATATATATATATATATATATACAGGGGTGGGCTGGGCCGGGGGGCAGGGGGGCAATTGCCCCCCAGGCCGCCCTGAATCTACATTAAACGGCCGCGCGGACGCCCATTTAAGCGGCTGATTCGGCCACACCAGGGCCGTCTTTAACGCCCGCAGCATCCGCGGTAGGCCGGCCGAACTGGCCGGCACACCGAAATGCCATTGCAGCCGATGTGGCTGTGACTCTTAAAGCGGCCAGAGTGTCTTATGGCCGCTTTAAGAGTCACAGCCACATCGGCTGCAATGGTTAATCATTAAGCGGCCGTAAGACACGCTGGCCGCTTTAAAATCATTAAGCGGCCAGCGTGCCTGCACAGTGCCGCCCAGTGTCCTCTGTGACTCCGCCCCCTTGAGCGGCACGTCACATCATCAATGTGATGGGCCGCTCAAGGGGGCGGAGTGACACGGAACAGCTCCTCGTGACAGCTAGAAGAGCACGTTGGAGCACAGCAGCAGTGAAGGATGCGGCAAAAACGTAAGTATTAAAAAAATAAAAAAAGTAGTTAGGGTAATAGGCGGAAGGGGAGCCATATTCAAAGGGGGGGCTGCATTGGGACAACAATTAAATGCAAAATGGGGTGGCTAGGGGGTATAAGTACACAACAGGGTGGTTGGGGCACCACATAAATCAATACACAAAGGTGGGGGGCTGGGGGCTGGGTTCAAATTATATGGGTCAGTCATTAACAATGCAAAGGGGGGCATCAATACACAAGGGAGGGGGCTGGCTGGGGACATCACATAAATCAATACACAAGGGTGTTGGGGCATAATGTACAAAGGGGGCTGGCTGTGGGCACAAATCCACATGGGGCAATACACAAGGGGCATAATGTACAAAGGGGTCTGGCTGGGGGCACAAATCCACATGGGGCAATACACAAGGGTGTGGGGGGAAATACATTAAAACCAAAGGGGGGGGGGGCTGGCTGGGCAAGGGAGAAAAACAAACAAACCAGTGTGGAAAGCATTTTGGATGTGGGTGTCAGTGTCGCAGAGCCTGTCCTGGTGTGTGTGTGTTTGGATATCAGTGTGGCAGAGCCTGTCTATATGCGTTAGAAAATTAGGAAAAGATGGGCATGTATAGTGGGCTGATTCGGTGGCGCAACGGGCCACTTGACTAGACTTGCCCCCCAGGCCTTAGGCTGCCAGCCCTCCCCTGTATATATGTATATATATATATATATATATATATATATATAACTAATACCCAGCATTACAATTCAACTATGTTCTTAACCAAAGGTCTAAAAGCGGCTGTGTTTTGATGGCTAGGACAGATATTGTTTTTGAATAACCCTTAGATGTCCTGTGACAAAGCTCTTCTGGCTGACAAGGGTATTCAGAGATTACGTTACATTAAAGCTCATGCTACACAAAGTCAGTGCTTGATTGTGATATTGGCTTTTACCATAGTGTTGTATCTAAACAGAAGCATTAACAAAAACTCACTTTCATACCACTCCAAGTGATTACACACTGTATACAACAGCATGGCAGCATGTTCAGGTACATTCACTCACAACCTTGATATCTAACCTCCCGATCAGCTATATTCCTGCTCAAAAGGTTACTTTATAGGCATGGCTTTTCTGCATTCTGAACAGGCAGTGTGAGCAGTTTGCTTCTGCTGTTCGATAGAGAGCACTGATTGATTGTGCTGAGCTTCAAACAGCCCTCCTTTGTGTTCTAGAGAGGGGAGGGATAGTGAAAACAGAAGAGTGACATCAACCCAAATCACTAATCACATAATGTCATGTCAGGCTGGAAAAACACTAGAGCAGTTTCTTATTCATTTAATAGGTCAGCATGCAAAAGGAAAGCCCTTATTGGTCATGCAGGGCAACTTTAATAACATCCCCTGAGTCTGCATGCAGCTGTGGCGTGTGAAGGGTTACTATTACTATTTCTCTCCACATTAATTCGTGATTTCATTGGCTCTTTACCAACACGCCTTGATCCAGCCCCTGGTCTGGAGCCCATCCTTCTACCAAGGCTTTGCTACATTTCAGTGTATAGGAATGCAGCTGAATCTAAGAGGACTAGATACTTTTTTGGCTTAATGTTTATTTTTATGTTATTCTTTTCGATTTGATTCTATGTATAGTGGCATTTTATCTAAAAATCCATCAACTGCGTGAAATATGGAAGGGATCTGGTGAAGTGCACTGAGGACTCTTGGGCTGTTGCTTGGGATTACAGGGAAGCCCGTGCGTGGAAAGCTGTCCATGGTGCTGAAACCTGTACGCCCTTTACATCGCTTGCCTTTTCTTCATCATCTGTCTGATGATTCGAATTCCCCAGCATCTCCCAGCAAAGTATGGCTCGGACCAAGTGTATTTTAACAGCTGTCTCAGGGTTTTACTTCTGGGAGGCAGCACTCTTACTCAGGTACTGTAAATCCAACTCACTTTTCATTAAACAAATGCTGGAATTTTAAGGCGATCTGAGAACGCTGTATTAGAATTGTGATTACTTTCTTGTTGGTCATGTACATTCTATTTGTTGAATACATTGTTACTGTGTAATCACTGTAAATTAAGTGCCACATCAATGGGTAGGGGGATTTCTGTCTCATCAGAAGAACTCCAGTGGTTGTCAGATCCTACCAGCAGTTGGCCTTTGGTTGGCTGAATATGATGGGAGTTGTTGTCCAGATTTGCTGGAGTATAGGATGTGTCTGATTTCCCCACAAGGATTACAAATGTTGGGATGTAGCTCCAAGTCAATATACACGTTTTGTAATGTTTATTTATTAGAAATAAAGCAAATGTAATTGAATCCTACTATGAATAAGCTATTAGTGGATTCAGTTTAACAAGTGGAACAGTATGCATGAATCATTAGGCACCATGCAGTTTATAGGACATAAGAAAGTTACCACTGTTATAGCTGATACATTTGTAATCTATTAAACAATATATCATAAAATAATATGTGGCAATGCTTACTTTCTAGGTTTGCTATTACAGGGATGCTTTGGATAATATACAAATTAAAAAGTTGTGAATGTAATTCTTTATCCTGAGCAAAGTGGTATCAATTATACTAAAAGTGTAATTTGTTTTTCAGTACAGCAAGATACCATCAGGTGGTAACACAGATGAATCTACTAAACATAGATTTATAGTAGAGTTGCAAATAAAAAAAACCATCTGCTAGTCAGGGTAACAAAAATCAATACCACCACCAACCTTGATTAAGAGAGCACTTAGCTCTTTTATTATTTATTTTCAATCATAGGTTAAACAATTCTGTTTAATTAGATTGGAACACTCCAATAAAATGTAATTACATAATGTGGTTTATTATCTCACATCTAATATATATATATATATATATATATATATATATATATATATATATATATATATATATATATCATGTCTATAATCATAACACATTTTAAACATGTATTGTTCTCAAATAATTATTTACTTTATGCACAGTGTGCGTTTTTATAATGCTATCAAGTAATGCCTTTGAATAATTAATGTGAAATGAATTAATGCCTCAGTGGCTATATAGTCTAATGCTGAGGCAGGTGCAGGAAGGTAATACAGAGTGTTCAAGGTCAAAGAGAGCCTCTAGTCCAAACCCACATTGGCTGGGATTGCAATTCTTTAATCTGACCATAGGTCAGTTCCAGTAATATTCTTACATTCCAAAAACAAAAACAAAAAAAACACCTTTAAAATAAAATCTCTAAAATGTCCCTCCTTAATATAATTTACAAGTGACTTGATCACTAGTACCATATTACAGCAATTTATGTATGCTAATATTTGGAAGGATTTTCTTTAGTATATTTGACAGAAAACATATGTACTTTTTGAACTAATAAGGATAAAAATTAAAATAAATCATTAAAAGCATGTTCATTACAATCTTAAACAGAGTCTAAAGATGTAATTGAAGAAACCAATCTCAAACAAAAAAAATATAACCAAGATTTTAAAGTTTTATGCATAGAGTTTTATTGAATGGATGGAGTAACATAAAAAAAAAAAACCATCTGTCAGCAAACCTGGTTATAAAAATAATAAATCAGGGTGCAAAATCAATACTATCAGTCAACACAGTTAACATAAATCAGAAGCTATACAATCATTTATTTCCCGGAATAAGCATTAAAAAGGAAAGATAAATAAAACGACTTGATCCATGGAAAGGTTTATAGTTATGGAAAACCAAATTATAATTATTATAATTTTATAATTTTTACTTTTAGAAACCCATAATATTTCATAGTGTATTTATCATATTTGAATGATATTGCTTTGTGTATTACATTTAAATTATGTGTTGTCTAGGCTGGGGAGGATTTTACCAGTATAAGCTGTACTTTAAGTACAACTGGATTCTGGTGCTAACCTATGAAAGTCTGGTGAGATGTGGACTTCAATGACTACATGTGGAAATATATGGAACAAAATTATATAGCTTTTGCAAAAATACATAGTTTAAGAACATAAGAAAGCCTGGCTATGCAAGATTATGTGGTACCAGCATCTACCACTTTATTGTGTATTGCTTGATCCAGAGATATCAGTAAGATGTTTTTGCCATGGTGCATAATATAGATGTGATTAGGAATATTACATGATCAATGGCCTTGCGTGTTAATTCTGATCATTCCATCAGTCAAAAAATAGGATAAGCTAAGATAAAGTCATCAGATCCTTAAGCTCACATCAATGTTACAGACTGGGTATCAGTTCTATGAGCATAGTGAGTGATATTACACTATTATAACCTTCATAAGACCCTCAGGGTCTGACCTTCTGAGGAAGGCCAGCCAGCTTTCAATTGACAGACCTACTCCAGTCCTCAAGGGCCTGGCGATGATGATATCCCCTTTGGGGCGGTAGCATGGACAATCATAGCCTCTTCAATGAATCAACCTTCTTAGACACAGTTCTGAGTAGACATGGACATGATCTTCCATTTCCACAATCACAGGAACACACACCAGTATTTAAAAACGTATCTTCAAAGGTTGTTGTAGGGGAACGGTCAACAGTTATGGATATTGATAAACTGAATAAGAATTTTGAAACAGTGACCTATGGCATTATCTTTCTTCATTAAAGTTGTTGTTCCACTTACACTTCTTATTTTAAGGCTTTTGGAACTAAGTGCAGCATTACAAAAATCACTTCAAATACTGTTGAATGTCCAAACATTGTCAGAAATAACCCTGTAATAATGTAAATTTTCCCCTCAATCATAAAGTTATAATTTCTGCAAGGAACAGTTAACTGTCATGTGACACAAAATCTGGCACTAATAGGCTGTTGCTATAGAAACTGAAAGTGCTTCTTAAAATGTTCTCTGTTTTTATGTGATCGAATCATCAGAGGATAGAATAAAATGACCGATCTGCTACAGTTAATTTGCCTAACATAATAAAGAGTACAAATAATACCTTGTCTAAGTGGCCAGCACCTTTAATACCAGCTCCATCCGACTTGAACAGGTGAGTCTAATATACTGTTAGCGAAACACTAAACACTATCATGAGCTAACACAGTTCTAAAAGCAAGCATTATTAATACAATAAATAAATATACAAAGATCAAGAATAACAGTTACAAAAGTTCCTAGTTATTACTTTTGTGTAACACTAAACAGTGTAGGGCTGTTAGAAAGTGTTGCAAGGATGAAATAAGGCTATAGACTTGAGTTTCTTAGGGGAATAAAACAGATTCTTTAACGAACACGTACTTAGGTAATCATTGACTTTAAATTTACTATATCCTGAATATCCACCTAAAACCCCAGCCACTTTTTTCATTTTAGAAAATATGAAAAATATAAATTAAATTAAAAAGAATCAGATCTCCAAAGAGATTGCTAATCTGATTTATTTTTTTGCAATTATTGCAAATGTGTAACATAGAATCCCGAGCTCTCATATAATCATTTGCTAAACATCAGCGTTTGTATAATCCACCTGTATCCCTTGACATATATGGTGAAACGTTGAGAATTTTCCTCCTTCTCCAGCCCACATTGCTCTGTATTGTTTGTATTTGCCTGATTTCTTGTGTTTATATACTATATAAGAAGGAAGTTAAAAATAGGTTTCCACATCAGTTTCTAGATTTATTCTAGGTGTAGACTTGGGTGCCGGCCAACTCTTCGTACTCATCTTCGTTTTCATCTTTGTGGGGGAACAAAATCTTCGTATTCCACGAATATTCACCCCTTCCTACGTTCGGTTCAGGCAAATATTCGTGGGGTTTTTTTGGTGTGTTTTTGTAGAAGGGTTTAATACGGGATTAAAGCGGTACCCTCTATGCAGCAGCATTGGTATCAGGATTATAAATGTCCGTACGAGCAACTCTATTGGTCGCCTGCAGTGGTCTCCTCTGCCATCAACCAATGACGTACACCTGGGACCAATAGAGTCGCTTGTACGGACCTTTAACTCTCTGAATGGGAAGACCGAAAATACGAACATGGTGGCGGCAATTGGTTGAAGCCAGAGAAGGCCCCTGCAGGTGACCAATAGAGCCCTTTAACTCCTGACGGCGAACCTACGGATTTCCGCTTCCGTTAACCCCTGTGATGCTACGTAGATTCGGTAGGCTAGATGGGGGACCAGGGAGATTCTTTGTGTAATGCCTTTACACACATTCAATATTGGATCTAATTGGCTGCGCTATATAATGACATCATAGAGTTCAGTGAGACACGGAATTAGGACTTTTTTGCCTAGAGTAGGAAAATATATAGAATACAATACTCAGTATTAACCATATTTAGATCCCGATGAGCCATACACTGACTAGATGGAGTACAGTGAAGCCAAAGTGGAAGCAGTTCTACGCATGGATTTCATTTAGTGATATTTCACTAAAACTATACTTAAAAAAATAGCTGTTGCCTAATAGTTCCTCAGTGTATTTACATTCTGTATCTATGACAAATATATCTGCAATGGTCCTTGTGCTATTAATAATTGTCATCAATTTCACAAATGATAAATTGCCTTTCTTTTATATTGGCTGTTTAAGTTTATCTTTTCATGCTGTTGATTATATCTAATTACTTCCTTCACTTTATAAAAATAAATCAGACCCAAAAAGGTCATTTTCGATGAGAATGTATTGTGCTCAGGGTCACTCCATTATAGACTTGGTGCACAAAAGGTTCTGGTCCATTAAATAAATAGGTTTTTAAGAATCTCTATTAATTATCTATAATAACCTTTCCATTTTAAGCAGGTCTGCTGTTTTCTGAATAACTGTGTGGCCAATAACCAATCTAAAATATAAGGATATCTGTATTCTTAGGTGATTTCTATTTCTATTAATATACAAAAATAAAGTAGAAGAAAATAAATCTTTAGATCAAAATATGATCAAAACAGTTAAAGGGACACTCCAGTGTTCCACAAATCTACCTGAACAATGAGTACATATAAAAGTAGTCCAGAGCTGCAGCTCCCTGCCCCCTCTGTGTTCATGCATGCACATGAAAGTCTCATTAGACATCCGCCTGAAGCGTTCGCTAAAGCAGAACTGGAGCTGACTGTCTGTAAGGATATTACATGCCAGAAGATGTGCATGTGAAAAGAGGTAAATGCTTAGGAGGAGATCCTGCAGAATCCCAGCATGTATATTCAAGCAGGACAGCATGAACATTCAAGTGAACCTCTCAGTTACCACATGCATAAAAGTGCTTGTGGTGGCTGGAGTGTCCCTTTACTTCATGCATATAAATATTTCTTAGAAAAACAGATCCCCATAATCCCCATTATTAAGCACTACATGCCATTAACTCTGAATAGCATTGGATACATTTATTTATAAGATTTCATTCTTCAGAGCCCCTAGGAGGCTCGGAGGTGGAAGTCAATTTCTTCACTTTTCAAAACTGGACATTTTGGGCAGGCAGATTTCTTATCTTAAAACGTTACCTTTATCATCCAGAATCTAGTCAGCAGCATTTATTACACTGATGGTTCCTCCCTCTACCTTCTTTATATTCTTTCAATGTATTCTGTTCTGGGTAGTGGTAATTGAGATTGGACAGAGATAGACAGTTTGTTTGCCTGCTACAGATGAGTTATCTCTTCCTCTAACACATTTTCTGGGATGGTTGCCAGTAATTGCAAAATATTGCTATATCTGGGGTCATAGAAGCTTAAACAACCTATGACTAGCATTGTTGGCAGCATTCCCAGAAACTGTGGTTAAGGTTCAAAGTGGGTACACGTGTGAAGCATTCAAAGCCAAATAAATCCAAAGGGTGTTCCTTATTAATTATTAGCAAAGGCAAACTCCAGAGGAAACAATTAAGGACAGGATGCAAATGGTTACCTACAGCAAAAGAAAAAAAAACAGCTATATTTAACCATTGCAATGCCAACGATATGTATACTCAAAAAATCCTATGTCAGATCACTTTAAAATTAATCTTTTAATAATATCTTTAAAAATCTCAACCAAAACACCAACTAGAGAGGTGCAAAAAAGAGGAAAATAAAAATCTCAGGAGTTCTGTGGACCTCAAGGTACTTATACAGGGAGGCTGTTCCACATATCCTTTCTTAATTTAAGGGGTCCTGTAGACCCCAGGGTTCTTCAGCTGGGATTCTGTTCCACATAATCACTACCCTCTCAATAAAACGTTATTACATTAAATGAAAGTAAAAATCTCAGGAGCATAACTAATATCCAAATGACAATTAACCATTTCAGTGTATGCAAAGAAAGCTGTACAATAATTTACCTCTATAGACAAACAAGGATTATATAATAATTATATATAATTATTAATATTTATTAATTACTGAATTTAAAAAAAAAGCCTCAGAATTTTGTCCGAAACAAAAGGACCGAAAACTAATTTAGTTCCCTGAAAACTAATTAGTAAGAAACTAAATGAAAAGGCACAAGCCCACTAAATATTTTGCAGGTCAGCTCAGCAGTTCTAGAGGCCGACTCAACAGGGTTGCCCCTTTGGTTAACGCTGTGGCATTTTTATATACGTGCAGCGTAATTGTTTAGTGTGTCCCTGAAGAAAAACCCGAACCCACACCATATATACGGTATATACACAACCTATTGAAAAGCCAATAAATACCTATCCATTCATTTTAATATTTCAGTATACCAAATAAAACTAGCTAGCTCTATGCATTAGAAACCATATGTGTATGGGAAAAATTATCTTTCCTGTTCCTGTTTTCAGTAGGTGCACGATTTAATAAGTGTATTAATAAATGAATGTGATTCAAGATGTGTAGATGGAAATTCTTTCTTAATTGTATGAATAATTATATTGTAAATAATGATAACATTTTTGAAACTTATAAAAAAACCTGATTTCTTTCAAAGGACAAATGAAACCATTATTCGTGTTTTTAGTCAATGAAGTGCAATAATTATTCTTAATACCCAGAAAAGAATAATGACTATCGATTTGTTTTAGAAAACACACACTCTGTCCCCAAATCTAAACACTAAAAAACAAGTCTAAAAAACAAGTTTTAGGAGACAAAGCAAATCACCTTTAAATTAATCATTTGAAAAGTATCTGTTTTCTATTTAGGAATATTATTGCTTATTGTGTAATAATTAGTGCTTATTGGTAATATGGTCAAGGACACATCTGAATATGTATCAAAGGCAGCGCCTACTTGTATTGTGTTTATTAAAAAGGTTCAAACCAGGGCTAGAGAGACAAGATTAGCACCTAGAAACTGATACAATTACCGTATATGCTCGAAAAATATCCCTCGTCTTCTAATTGGGGTCGTCTTCTAATCAGACCTCAAATAGAGGTCTGATTATGAGACTAAGATCCAGATCCCCCGCACCGTTGCAGGGGACCTGGATCCTCCTGTCTCTCCCCCCCCACACACACTTACCGGTGCTTCCTGCTGTATTGCCGGGGCAGCGGGTTGACGTCTACGCGATTCACGTAGACAACGTCCGCGGCAGCCGGAAGGAGGTGTGGCTAGCAGCAGGGGTTGTCTGCGTCCGTCGCGGATACCTTCCCCGACTGTCAGAGATCAGAGTTCCCCGCACCGGTGCCACAGCCGGGGAAGGTATCCGCGACGGACGCAGACAAACCCCCGCTGCCAACTCCACCTCCTTCCGGCTGCAGCGGAAGGAGACGTCAACCCGCTGCCCCGGCAATACAGCAGGAAATTGGAAGCACCGGTAAGTGTGTGTGTGCGTGTGTGTTAAATGGGGGCATAGGGCATTTCTGGAATGCCTTATACCCCTAAATGCCACTCTGGCACTTAGGGGGTTAAAAGGCATATTATGGGGCAGAGTGGCATATAGGGAGGTATAAGGCATTTCAGGAGGCAGAGTGGCGTTAAAGGGGCATTTAATAGAGCACTCTGCCTCCTGAAATGCCTTATACCTCCCTATATGCCACTCTGCCCCATAATATGCCTTTTAACCCCCTAAATGCCAGAATGGGATATAGGGGTATAAGGCATTTCTGGAGGCAGAGTGGCACATAGGGGGTCAAAAGGCATACCATGGGGCACAGTGCCATATTGGTGTGGCAAGCCTGGGGGCAGATGTGCGTAACTGGGGGACAGGTTGGAAAATACAAGGAAATAAAAACAAAAAAAATATTTTTCTCAATCATAGCTTTTATTTTAAAAAAATAGTTTACATGAATTAACATTTACTGGTAAAACTTTTTTCCTTTAGGGTCGTCTTATATTCAGGCTTTTTCTTTTTTTCCTAAGTTAATATTTAGATTTTGGGGGGGTCGTCTTATAATCAGGGTCGTCTTATAATCGAGCAAATAAGGTAAATACCATTTGTTCCTCATTATTTCTGAAGACGGGTAAAATCAGTACAGAGTGAGACATCAGCAGGCAACAAACAGCCTGACACATTCCCCTGCTGAAGCCAACATGCAAAGCAAGCATCAGACTTTAGATCATACTCTGTGGGTCTAAAACGAGAGCTCAATATATGATTTTCTCTGTTCGCCGTCCCAGATATTGATTTGGTTTTCATAACTAGCTTTGATTATACTTAGAGTTTATGGTAGATTTATTTTTAGCCAGGTTTTTGCTGTTAATATGTTGGAGGTGAACAACCCTTGAGCTAATTTTTGCAGTCACATTATATCACTAACAACAGCATTCCCTGATATTCGTAAATTATATTATAGCCATAACTAGCTCCCTGGTTTCATACTCTCAATGGAAAACAATTGAGAATTGAGAAATAAAAAATTATTTGTTTTGAAAGTGATGGTTTCAGAAAGGCCATTTTTTTATTCAGAACATGTCCGGAATGTTCAGACTAGGACTATAAGAGGCTTTTATAAGGCATTTAAGGCACATACGGCTGTGATCAAATGTTCTATATCTTAATGCATATTAAAAAGAGTCTCTGCTACATTTTATCTATCTATTTCATTTGTTGAGTTGTTAATGATGGTAAATAATGTTGAAAAATTTAAAAAAAACAAAAACACACACATAAAAAATGTTCCATGGTTTCAAGTAGACTTGGGTGCTGACAAACTCTTCCTGTTTGTCTTAGCGTTCATCTTCGTGAAAAAAAATCTTCGTATTCTATGAATATTTGCCCGTTCCTATGTTTGCTTTGTGCGAATATTGTATACATTCTTCGTATATGTTTTTTTCATCGTTTTCTGGTGGTTTTCAAGTCTTCCATAGTATAGCAGGCGTTAATACGGGAATCTGTGGGATCGCTCCAGGATTTAAAGGTCGGTAAGACCGACTCTGTTGGTCACCGGCAAGGGGCTCACCTGACAGCAACCAATGAAGAGCAGCTGCCTTTCCCATTCACACTAAAGAATGAATGGAAAAGGGCAGTTGCTCTTCATTGGTTGAGTGTTAGAGTGTCTGGAATCGTGCTATAAATTGAAGCCTGCATTTTGTGCTTTTTATTTTGTAGCTTGGAACAACAGACTAGTCGTCCTACCATATAGTTAGAAAACGTATTCTTTAGTTAGTGCCCCAAGTGGGAGCCAGGATTGCTGTTTCTTGGGGCAAAAACAATTGATGTATATTCATAATGTATATGAAATATGCACAGTATCTATCTATCTATCTATCTATCTATCTATCTATCTATCTAGCTAAAGCTATTTGTTGTGTACAGTTATTTACTGTCACTGAATTTAAACATTGGATTAGATTCCCTGTAGTCTAATGCCCTTTTCTTTTTTTCATTTGATCCTTTGTAATCCTGTGGCAGAAAAGGAAATTGCATAATAATGATGGAATATTTGACTGACAAGCATTCAGTTCAGCTTTCCAACTGCTGATTTTGATGCATTCTCAATGCAGCCATCAATGACTAAACAGAGCCTAAATGTAAAGTGTTATCCTGTTGTGTTATATGTTACATTTAATTAACAAGGTATTTTGTGTATCTAATTTCTTGTGGTTTATATCTACAAAGTTAATGGTTTTACGCAAATACTAGGTATTGTATTGTTTTTGTGGAATTTCTTATGCTGTTCTGCATGATATTGACTGCTGCATAGATTTCTTTCAATAAGTATATATATATATATATATATATATATATATATATATATATATATATATATATATGTATTATTACTGTGCAAGATGTTTGCACTTAGCCTTCCATAAATTAATCAAATCGATTGTCCTGGTGCTGTTACTTACAGTAAGTCGACCTTTTTAGTCCTGGAGTGGGGCTTTTATTAAGACTTTTACTACGATTGTTTTTTAATTATTATTTTCATCTAATAGTTGATTTTTTATGTTTGGCCTGCTCTGCATTGTAAAATTAAATTTAGGACTAAATTCTCACCATTTTCCTATTGTGCTTTAGTAACACACTTAGACCACCAACTAGACCTTTTGGAAAACACAAAGCAATAAATCATTTTTTATTGCTGATAAATTAGACAGGGCAGGGCACAGTGTATTTTAGTTCTTGAAACACTGTTCCTGAATTGAGTTAAAGACAACTGCATTCATAATTAAATATTGGTTACACATTAGGCAGGGCACGCAGTAGTAAATTTACGTCACAAGCAAAACCTCGAGTTTGTGGACAACACAAAGCAATTATTATACTCATTGATAAATATTGGTTTATAAATTAGGCATTTGACTGTGCTTGTGCACAGCATGACTATGTTTAAGTTCTTATTGTTCCTAAGTAGAATTTACTAAGACAGCAGCATGTTTGTGGTCAACAAAATAATTAATAAATCACTAATATTGGTGGCAAATTAGATAGGCCAGGGTATCTTTTCCTATTTTTACAGGTGACTACAGTTGATTTGGAAACAGAATGATTCCAGTTTTTGTTAGTCGGGTAGAGGCGGCGATAGGTGTGTATGAAAAATTAGTCAGATGACCCCTTGTATTCCAGTTCCAAGTATGTTGAAGCCTTCTTGCTCAGAGTCAGAACTACCACGATTTTAATTACTACCTAGGACTAATAGACGTGTCTGATACCTTGGTGGGATCAAAGTGAAGATTGCTTGTACGCCATTCTATAGTGAAGCAAGGGAAAAACAACTAGAAATGCCACCGCAACTGTCACTGGTGTCACCACTAACACAAGCACAGCCATCACTGCAATGTTTCTAACTTCCCAGAGTAAGGATGGGCATGCATTGTCAGATGATAGCAACAGATCTATGTTTGGGCCAGAAAAAAAATGCAAGAAGAGGGAAGGTCAACACTTGCAGTAGAAGGGGGTCTTACTCTGCCTTGAGCACAAGTAGAAACAGATATAGCCATTGATAATGTCAATGGCCGTGACTTGGATTTCGATTCTCTTCCAGCAATTTCTTTGTTAGGTGTTTGGTTTACTGGCAAACTGGTATGAGTTACTCTGAGGTGATCAATTCTTTTTTTGTTTTGGATATTGGGGAAAATCAGTCCTGCATCAAGGGCCTCAATATACCATTGCCTGTCCAGGCCAAAATCTACTGCTGCTACTATACTATCTCTGGGGTGATCATTTTGAAAAGTGTTCTAATACTGGAGAAATTTAGTTCTGTACCAAGTAGCTGGATATTGCTGTCTGGCAGTGCATGCCCTGTGCTCCTCCTTACTCTGGGAGTTTATTCTTCTTTTTTCCTAATACTAGGGGAAATGTAGCCCTGTACGATCTGGATGTGTCTGTCAGTGCCTGCCCTGTGCCCTGCCCTGCATCTGTCCTTCCTTACTCTGGGGTATCAGTACTTGTTTTATGTTTAAATACGGGAGATGGGATTCGGTCTTGTGGCTGCATGTGTCAGTCTGCCAGTGCCTGCTCTGTGCCCTGCATCTGCACCTCAATGCCCGTCCCTATGATTGGGTGTTCAGTCATGTAGTTGGATGTGTCAGTCTGCCAGTGTCTACCCTGTTCCCTGTCCTACACCTTAATGCCCTTCCTTCCTTGGGGATCAATTATCCTTTACAACATTGGAGGGGTTACATCTTGTGGCTGGATGAGTCTGTTTCCTTCCTCTGGAGAATAAGTTCTTATTTTTTTGGTTCTAAACTTGAGGGGAAAGATTGTGGAAATTCAATCTTGCACCAATTGGCTGCATGTGTCCATCTGCCAGTGCCTGTCCAGGCCACATGTTCTACTATTACTACTGCTGCTTTGGTTCCTCAATCTCCTTCCTTACTCTGGGGTGGTCAATTCTTTAACTTTTTTGGGGGAAATTCAGTCCTGTTTTCAAGTGGCTGGATGTATCTGTCTGTCAGTTTTTGGTCAGTCCCAGTGTCATACTGCTGCTCCTATGTCTCTTTCTTTAATCTGGAGGATTAGTTATATATATTTTTTTGTGCGATGTCCAGCCTTTGAAATAGGATATTTTCATAGTAACTGCTTAAATGACTACATGGGTTTTGCCTACAAGTGTACCTGAATTGGCCCATGGGCTCTACACCTCTCCCAGATGATCTAGTGTTAGGAAGCACCAAATCACCTCAGTCCATTGGCATACTTTCTCTTGTCCACCCATTTAGTAGAAAAGATCTCTGTACCTCCAATGAATGGTTCCTATGAGCAACAAGGGAGAGAACAACCTCAATATTGTTCTCATAACCATGCCATGGGAAAAAACTAGTATTTTCAGACATTTTTGGCTTTATAGGTTATATTATTTGGTGTAACAGTTGCATTCAAGGGTATATGTATAATGATGTCCTCAGCACACTCTGGAACATAGAAAATATAATTTGCTAAGTACAGAGACTTTTACAAATTTATTTGTATTTCACTGTATAAGCTATTCATTTAATATTATTGACTTTTTTTTAGTTTGGTTACAACAAAAGAAACAGACAGTGCTCGATCCCGAAGTCCTCCAATGTCGCCATCTGATTTTTTGGACAAACTGATGGGAAGAACATCTGGTTATGATGCAAGAATCAGACCAAATTTTAAAGGTAATGTATGCTATGTACTTTATCTTACAATTAGTTGGCTTGTCAGGTCAGGAGGACCTCGGTCAGGATGACCTCGGAATACATTTTGTACACATGTGTTTGTGATTGGATGGTGGTGCAGGTTTACATGGGACCGACTGTAATGCTTTTCTGCTTAGTATGAGCTAATTAATTAATATATGTGGTAGTGGCTCTTATACACAATGGCTTACCCAAACTCATTACTCTTCTGAATATATAATATGTTGCAATATATTGCAGCTTGAAAAGTTGCAATTAGAATTGAAACCACAATGAAACAGGTAGTTATTAGAAGGAATCACATTTTAATGTACAATTAATATCAACTACCACACTACTGGGGGATTCCGAGACTTGGAAAAAATATGATGAAAAAAATTTAAAATTAAGTAATAAAAAGGAAAAAATATAAAGAACATTTTTAAACAGGTAAATATATAAAATAAATATTTGCTGCAAACCAACCCAAAAGTATTTAAAAATGTGTAGCTTGCAAGAAAGTTATTAGCTGTAAAAGAAAATCTGAGCTGCAAACTGTGGGTTGCTGCTTAGTGTAAAATGTTTTGTTTGTTTGTTTTTTCTTCTCCAGTGGTACATGTTTTGTTGAAGAAATACCTTGTAATATTGTTGATGTTAATTACTTTGTAGAAACATTAGATTTTGTTGGATTCATTTTTATATATTTTAATTACAGGGCCCCCTGTGAATGTCACATGCAACATATTTGTAAACAGCTTTGGTTCAATTGCTGAAACTACAATGGTAAAGTAACTTCAAAAATACTAACATTTTAGTGTTCTTCTTAATGCAAATGCATCAAACGAAATTGAATACTCAAGCATACGATAATTCCAATCACTAAGCATCTAATCTCTGATGGTTTTTTATACATGTGTATATGACTCAATGTCACTTAAGACATACAAAATATAATATAAATATGTGTAAGTACAACAAATCTTTATCATACTACAATTTAAACAATCCAGAATCTACTCATGATTACACACACATTACCTTAGTCTCATCACACTTAGATGTATATACACACATGAGTCCGACCTACACATACTTCTGTCTTGTAAAGATTAAAAGGGAAGCAACCTCAGCTATGATTGATTTTTATGGAGGACACCCACAACCAGGCTGCATGATGTAGCTACATGGACTGGATTTGTCATACTGACCACATGAGACAGGGCTGGAGGAAGCCATGATGTAATAAAGGCAGATCTAATTTATAGTCTGCACTATATTTTTTCACAAGTGAACAAATATTTTCCATTTGTTTAATAATATAATGTTCTGTTTTTGCTGCCATCCCCCTCAACCATGTTAATTAGTGATCACTTTACAATGTAATCTGCATGACTGCATCTGTGCACATAGTACGAACTTTAATATGCATCTTTAAAAAACAAAAAAGCACTTACGTGAGGTAGATCCCACAACTTTGCAGCTGCAGCAGCCCTCTTTTGCCATGATCCAACAATTCTTGTCACTGATTGGCTGCTTGAAGAGTTCACCAAACCAGTGCTGGAACTTCCATGCAAGGAGATATGTTCAGCCGAAAGTGTGGACAAAGGGATATACATATATATGCAAATAGGCAAATACATATAGGGTAATTCTGCAGAATCTCCCCCATGCCTTTGCAAAAGGGACACAATGGAAATTTAAAGGGACCTCTCAGCTATCATATGCATTCAAATCTTGAAGCATCCCTTTAAATGGAAATAATAGGGTTCAGTAGAACTTACTTTCTCATCACCTAATAAAAAGTCATTAAACGTAATATAAATTCCAGAAGTTACAAGAGTTTGAAATTACCATTGTCATAGATACAAGCCCTTAGAACACACTGAATAGATATTAAACTCACGACATTTATGAAAATGGGACCTTAAAGGCAACAGTGATTCTATTACACGGGCTTAGAATTTACATTTTTCATGACTGGTTAGATTTTTCAATACATTATCATTAAATATGATGTAAATGTACCAAAATTGTGAAACATGTGGAATTTCTATGTCCTGGAAAAATAGTTGAGTTTGTAATCCTAGTTTAAGTAGCTTTTCTGAGTTTATGACATCATGGAAGCAACATCCCTCATTTATGTACAGTATGAGGCCAAAACTACAGAATACATGCTTTTTTTCACACAGTGGAAACAAAAATATTCATTACTATAAATGCCCTTTTCTGACTAAAAAGTAGCATATTAAATGATATTACATTTAACTTGTGCCAGCAGATTCTGTAACTGTAAAGGTACATAACCTGCACCAAACCTAGGAACTCTCCGAGTCTAGCCTGGAGAACTCCAAAAAGAAGTGCAGCTTCCCACGGTTCTCCAGGTCAACACCCGAATCCTCCGGGTCGCGGGAGTGGGGTCTTGACACGCCCCACACCCTGCCCATTTCCCCTTTAAATGGTGGCGTTTCCTGCGAGGTTATCCTGTTTCCTGACATCAGTGGGCCGCATCCTGCAAGGGTAGGTTCCAGGTAGCCGGAGCCCACACGTTCTTAGGTATGACTTGCAGCCACCATTTACCTATGGCCAAAACTACTAGTGGGTAGCTGAAATGTAGAACCTATGGAGTTGTTCAACAAATCCAACCTCAAATGACCATTATAGGTCATCATTCTCTATCATTCCAAAACTAAAATGATGATTTTAGAATTTCCACATTTTCCACAGATAAACAGACACTACAATTTGGTTAATATTGCATTACAATTTACAATTACATTTTTATTTCTGCTTTTCCATAATTTTTGAACCTGTATAAAGTCTTTTTTACTCTTTGTTCATGTCTGCTTTAGCCTTGCTAAACATTTTTCTTTTTAAATATTTAATCCATTTTTGAATTGATGCTTTGCTGGCTAGTTTCAGGGTATCTCTGCGTATGACTAAATTGATTTTCATCATCATTCATCTCTCCATATTTTGAATTCTTACTACTGGCAGAACTAATCCTACATACATAAATATGTAATGCATACAGCTTGGTCTTTTTTATATTATACACTCCTGAAGGTCATTTTATAAAAAAAACAAAACAGCCCATTAAAATGTTTCAAGAAAACCTACATACATTAATCATAGCTAGTGCACTTTAGAGCCCTGTACTCCCAAACATATCACGGTGTTGAATGTTAACATGAGTTGCAAAGCAAATTACACGCTGTTTTATCAATTAAATGTTTAATAAATTAATTTTGTCTAATCTCTACATCTATTAGCATTACCCCAGCAAATCCTGACATGCCACCACATGACAAATTGTCTTGTGGTGCTTATTGAATATGAAACCTGCCTGACAGTACACTGTATTGTGACTTTAACCATGGCCCTGAATCAATGAATCAATTCCATACACAGATCTTTTAAATTCTTCTCAACAGCTGCTTAGTTGCTGCATGGGCAAATTAATCTATTCAAATCCCACAGCTGAATCTCCCCGTCTGCATTTTAAGCTGACTACATCATAATGCATGCATACAAACGTAGTAACCCTTTCACTGCACTGGTTCGGACACTTAAGATTAGGTAAACCTGATTTAGCTTTAAAATCAATAAACAGAAAACAACTAGAAACCGTGTGATTAGCTATATTAGTAATGGGAATGATCAAAATAATAATCAGCCCTTGTTTAGTACGACGTATATAATATGTTTAAATTCTTAATCACAGCAGCAATAATTCCCTACATTCTTGCAATATTTCCATTCTGTAGTACTCCCACCATTTGTGTTGAAAGTCTATTCACTAACTAGCCAGATCTCCCCTGTAGACAATGTACCATATTAGGATTTCCCTTCATGCTGTTTATAGTCTTAAAAAGTATATGCTATCTGAACCAGAGCCACAGCCAGACATCTTGGGGCCCAGTACAAACCAAAGGGAAGGGTCACTATGTACCCTTTGCCTTTCCCCCACGTTCCTCCCACTGCCCCAATCCCCAGAATGGATGCACATGAATAGGGTCATCTGGATCTTAAAGCCTGCAAAGGCTCAGTAGAGGGTAACAGGCCATGAGGAACAATGTGGGGGCCCATGACAGATTGGGAAGACAGGGCTCTCCTACTGGGTAGCCGAAGCCAAAAAAAGTTCCCAGATATGCTGATTGTTTTGTATGATCGACAGCATGGTAACCTGTGTTGCTACACAAAAATTCCAACATGCTGGTAGAAAGTCTTAATCCTGGCTGGCATTCATGGATCAGAAGCTGTGACATCACAACTTCTCCCCACTATAAAACAGCCCAAATAAGCCATTATAAAACAATATGTAAGGGAAAAAATAATGTCTGATATTTGTGTATGAGACCACTACAGATGCTAGCCCATTTGACAGGACTCATTGTTTGTATACATGCTTTTTTTAATTACTTTTTACAATGCAACAACATAACAGGGATGCCTAGGGAATAGATTGCAAATATTTATGTAAATCTTTATTCTTCATTGAAACGTTGGCAGCCAGGTTCTCAAATAAAGATGGTTTATTTTGCTCTGGCAAGATTATCATTATTAAGGGATTGTGCCTGCAATTAAATCAAGTACACAGGATCCAGCTTTGTGAAAAACACATGACATCCCATGACATGTTAAATTAATCATGGTAAAACATGGAGCATGAAGCGAACAAGAATACATTACATGCAATATAGTCAGCTGTTTTATTATATATATATATATATATATTATCAGAGCAAAACACAATATCAGTTAAATGTCCGTACGAACGACCAATAAAGTCGCTCGTACGGACATTTAACTGATAGAACAGGGAGACCAGTGGGATCTGCAGGGTAAGTTGCAGCATTGGGGTTTTAAAAGTCTGTACGAGCATCCAACAGAGTCGCTCGTACAGACTTTTAGGCTCCTGGTGCACTTGTTGCACCTTAAGGGGTTAAGGGGCCATGCGAGTGAGCCTATTGGTCGCTTGAACGGCCCTTTAACCTACGGATTTCCGCTCCCATTATCTAACGCAGCATCGAAGGGGTTAACGGGAGTGGAAATCCATAGGTTCGCTGTCAGGGGTTACAAATGCCGTGCGAGTGAGCCTATTGGTCACCTGCAGGGTCTGTAGGCGACCAATAGGCTCATTCTCACTGCCCTGTAACCCGTGACGGCGAACCTGCGGATTTCCACTTCCGTGAACTGCCGCGATGCCAAGGTAAGTTAGAAGGGGGGGAGAATGGTAGACGAAGACGAAGACGATCACGAAGATCTTCGTGGTGTGTGTCTTCGTCTTCGCCTACATTTTACCGCCGCTGTCTTCTCTTCGGCGTGTCTTCGGAATGAACACGAAAACGCGCTCTTCGTGTTTGTTTTCATGTTCGCCCGAAGACGAATGCACTACGAAAAGTCTACTATTTATCTACTATTCTATCTATCATTTTCTAATAATATCAGCCCCTTTTTACCAGCATAACTGTAGGACTTCTGTAGTTGAGTATAATGCCTCCTACCTGTTTCATATGCCACAGACTAGAGAATGGAACCATAATTGCTGGGAAGGAGCAGGCATCTAATGCTGAGTTTAATGGTACAGGTATGCTGCAGGGGAGCACAATGAGGGTAGTGTTTAATAAGGGTATTTTTTTATGTCAGGGTACTTGTAATAAAAATATAGGGCCAATACAAACTTCAAATAATTGGAAAACAAATATATGTATGTGCGTCAAAAATAGGCAGAGTCACTTAGATGCAAACAAAGGTAAAACATTTAATACGAACAAAAATAAAAGAAAAATATAAAAAGTAGATAACAAAAATAATACAAAACAAGTCTTACAAAACCTTGGAAAGGAATTTAGTTCATGACATCTGTCCTATGCATTTCTGAGGATGGAGGGAGGAAGTGTTGGGACATGAAGAGTCCGTTGATGGCAAGTACATCTCCCCTCTACCTTTCCTACCATGCTTCTCCAATGCCTAGCTTATATACGGTTTGGATAATGATGTCAGTCTATTGGTCTTCACCTAATTGGGTAAACATGCTCACTAAGATCTTTACACGTCTAAACCCTATTTTAGGTGGTCACTGTATGCATATTGTAATGCCCTTTTACAGTTACAACTATACCATGCATTAACAAGTTACTATCCTATCTATAGAATGCCTGTTCAGCAAATCCTTCATTCCATATTTAAGTTCAAGGAAACCCTGAAGCCTATCATTGAAACCTATTAATATATCTTAATGATCATTTATTTATGAACAATGATTACATATATTTGACTATTGCCTATACCAATAATTACATATGGTCCTTTTATATTATTGGGGTTAGAAGAGATGTTAAATGTGTTAGAATCTTTTACAGTACTTGAGAGATGGTGTGTGTTCATATGTGTAGAGGTGGAGGGTTGTTAGCTGCCTGGTTGCAGTAGTAGGCCATGTATTGCAGGAGGTGGCTTTACACACCCTCAGATGTCCTCCAAAACTGTTTGAGATGCAAAGTTCTAATGTCATACCATGATGCCCAGAGTCCATAGCAATGCACTCACATGAGATGCAGAGGTCCCCTGGGACTGGTTGCAGCTGAACCCTCTCAATCCTCTATTGCTACAGCACAAGCCCAAGCGTACTACTTAAATCACTTAAGTCCTGTTTTCTTCTTTGCAGTGTATTTTAACTTTTTTGCTTTATTGCAAGTGGGGGGGCAGCATTTCATTAAACTGCTTTTATGAGAAGTATTACATGAATTATTTATTAGATCTGTAGCTCCAGTGTTATTGAGTAGGATTTCTGAAAATGCAGATATATTACTAAAATCTAGAGGAAGGAATGGAATGTTAAATTGGCTTCTCAACATCATGTATTTGTTTAAAAAAAGATAGACATCAAAATTTTGACAAGTTGGTTAACCTAAATGTAGTATCAGTATCTTATAGAATCAATTTTTTAACAAAGCAGAAAATTCACACATTAACTTTCTGTAACATTTGAACAATTGAAACCATCTGGCTTTATTGTTCTATTTATTAGCTGTTCAACCTTTTCAACTAGATATCTTTCCATCCACCCCACAAAAAATACTTCTTACTTAACTCTTGCAGAAATCAAGGCAATTAATGATACAAGTAATGGACTATGCCTTTTTACCTTTCCGTCTAACAGTCTTGGAAACCCACAGAATGTAGCCTAGACCCAACAAATCCACATTGGTATGCCCATTGCTGGAATTTTAGTATAAATACAAGAGATACTCACTTAGGGTCTGTGGTATATTTAAGGCATTCATCTAGTAAGGGCAACTACCCGCTCTTAGAACGTAGGAAACTTACTCTTATAGTACCTGCAATATTTGCCTTCTTTCTTTATTTAATTTACATATACAAAAGTAATTATACATTCAGTGTATTAGTTATAGCCTTATTTTTTCTTATTTAGTATCTTATTATTTATTATTAACATTTTTTTTCCAACATAGGAATTCAGTCTCTGTGCTGCTAGTTTTGCTCAGCTATTATGTGTTATTATCATATGAGATTGTGGCTTCATTACATAATGACAGAATGGTTTGATCTTAATCTGATTATTGTGGGTGCATTGAACTGGGTGAGTGATATTGAGTTTCTGTTTCCCTCTGTCACCATTAATACCTCCAGGATAACATGACCTTAGCTGGCATGAACAACACATTTACTGTGCTGCATCGCTCACTGGCACAGAACCCCAATGAAAAGTGTTTGTCTGAGGCAATTAAAAACGAGTCATTTTGTGTTCAAGTGGGCCACAGCTCACAGATTACCTCTGAGAACTAATAATAACATTGTATACAATTTTTATGTATTTATTTTATTTAAAGATACTGAATACAATTGAACAGGGATGGTATTTTTGTAGGTCCTAGGTGGGCATATTTTAGCATATTTTGCTTATACTGTATATGTGCCTCATGTTTGGTTTCATGAATTATTCCCTAACAGCAGAGTGTTCAGAACATCATAGAGAATATCTGCTAGGTATGCCATCTCTTATAAGCAAATGCAATATCAATGTCACATGCATACAGGGTCATCCCTAGTGGAGTGTAGGGCCAAGGGCGAGTTGACTTTGGTGGGTTTTTCTATTATATCCTTTCTTTATTACAGACGCAGACCTACACTGAGTACTTGCGTGCTTGTGACTTTCATCGTTGTGTGAAAGAGGTGTCAATTGTATCACTTGCAGCCTGCAGGAGTACCCAGGACTCTGTAGTGTCCTGTGCGGCTGGAAGGAAGGCAATGAAATATATCTTCCCCAGGTACCAATAACCTTAGGCACACACCTGACCATATAAAAGACGCTCTATTATAACATAGCCCAGGGGTAGGGGGAGCAATTACCCTCCATTCCGGTACAAAGGTTGTAACAAAGGGTCAGACTGGACCAGTGTAAACAATTAAGGACCAGCAGGAAAGCAGAGAGGTCATGTAATCTGATGTGAAGTGTGTTTCTTAACAACATTCTGTTCTCAAAAAGATATTGGACAAGACTAAGTTTAAGCATCTGACAGAGCATTTACAGGAACCAACTATCATTGGTGTATCAGGTGGAATACACCAGGACCCATAAACTCCTAACTGAACCAACCAAGCATAATATTCATTGTATGCCAATGTTAAAGGTTGAGGAGCAGGATTACCGGTAATAATCGTCAGCTGCACTCCTTAGTGGTAGCATGAACATTTATGCTCCTGCTTGTGGGATTTTTAAAACCTCAGTCACAAAAACAATTGCATTGGCTTTGAATGAAACAGGAGTTATTCAGCATCATGGTATGCAGACCTGTAGCTATAGATAACCTTCCAAGTGTCCCTTGGGGCAGTCCATTTGGTGGACCTAGATCCCTCAACCACCCAAAATAAATGCCTTCTAAATGCCTTACTTGGTTACATAGATATATGTCTTTTGGTCAGAGGTGAGCCAAGGCCTAGTGGCACCTGGGTACAGTATTTGCACCCCCTCGTAACTAAAACATTTGCACCAACCCACAAACACCCACCATACACTTACACATACATAAACACACCCTCTCTACTTCGTACCACTAACCCTAGGTTCATCTACGATAAGCTGACATACATACTTATGCTAGCACCATACACTACTGAACAGACATTCTTGTATCATATGTTGACATTTTTTTCTTTTCTGCTGTGTGTTATATGTGATTTGCACCCTGATGCAACCTTATGTATTTTGGTCAAAAGGTTCTACAGACATAACATTAGATTTTGAATCAGCAGGTATGTACGTGGTGGTGCCAGAAAGACAAGGCAACCACTTCACATAGTTTTTAGATACTACTTGAGTAGAAACAGAGATTGTGAGCTGTGATTGATACCTTTTGATACATACCTAAATAATCCTTGAAAGCTTTAAGCAGGGAGACAAGAAGTTACTTCTCAGTCTCACGAGGGCTCACCAGTACGATCACTCATGTTGTCACCCCCATGGACCTCCTTCTGTACGCCATTGCTTGTGTTGCTGATCGGTCTCACCTCTCTGTATTTTAATTGCTTCATTGACTTATATTGAATAAATTGCAGCATTTATTCAATGGATATTAAAATAGTAAAATGAAATGATTGAATAATATTTGAAAGAATTTTTTAGTTAATGGTGTATTTTCAGAGGAAGGTCTTGTTCTTAGTGGAATACCTTGAGGATGCTTTTCTAATATTTTATTAGCGATATTACAAAAGGTCTAAATGGCAAAATATGTCTTTTTGCAGATGATACAAAGCTCTGCAACAAGTTAGACATTCCTAGTGGAACAAGTCAAATGGCAAGTGAAGTAAATTAGAAAAATGGTCACGATTGTGGCTGCTGCTGTTAAAGTTGATAAATGTAAAATAATACATTTGGATTGTAAAAATCCCTGGCAGAGTATAACAATTGGGGGCAATGTTTTGTCAGTGACAACAGAAGAGAGGAAATTGGGAGTGATTATTTTAGGACTTCCAGGGCCGGCCCTACAATGGAGCCGAGTGGGGCACTTTTGAAGGGGTGGCACTTTGCCGCCCGAAGCGCTTTTTTTTTTTTTGAAGCGGAGGAGAGAGAGAGAGAGAGAGAGGGGCGCCGAGTAGTTTTCGCTTACCGGCTCGGCGCCCCTCTCTCTCCTCTGCGAGCCCTCTAGCTCGGTCTCGGTGCCGGCTTGTAATTCTGAGCGCTGGAAGTGACGTCAATTTCCGGCATTCAGCATTACAAGCCGGCACCGTGGCAGAGCAGGGAGACTCGCAGCAGGACTGTTTAAAGGTAAGTACAAAAGGGGGGGGATAGGGTAGATAATGTCAGGTGTCAGGGGGGGGCATTTTAAACTTCGCTCCAGGCGACATTAAGTCTTGGGCCGGCCCTGAGGACTTCTAATACTAGAGTATTGTGTACAGTTCTGGAGACCCCATTTCCAGAAGAATATGAACATAAAGTGAGGTCAGATGGAAACTGATAAAATAGTAAATGGTTTGCAGGATAAAAGTGATCAAAAAAGACTAAGGGATCTTCATATGCAAGGCTTGAAGAAAAGAAGAGGAAGGGGAAATGTGATAGAAAGTACAAAAGGGAAGTTTATTTCAGGCAAGGAGAAATGTTAGAAGAAGAAGAAGTCATAATCTAAAACTAGAGGTTCAGACGTTTACTGAGAGGGTGATAAATAAATGGAACGAGCTCCAAGTAGTAGAGGCTAATATAGTGCAAGAATGTAAATGGTATAGGTATAAAGCTATCCTTAGTCTATGTATGTTAGAACTTTAAGATATAATACCGTGATTATTTTGATAATATTTTTGTATTCTTTTAACATTTTTATATATTTTTTTATTTTTATGAATGTTATTATATACCTGTATGTATATTTTGTTTTATTTTTCACATCACAGAAATGATTTAATGGCCATATGAAAAAACAACTAATAGCACTGTTGCGTCAGACATGAACTATAAAAGCAGCATGCAACATCTAAACTAATAACACTATAGACGAAGGCAAGCAGTTACTGATTGTAGCAGATCAAATGACCTTGTGATAATGCAGGCATGGACTGTCATTCATCAGATCTGCTATCTGGTACTTAATAGTACAGAGTCCTAATGGTATGTTCTTCTAAGAGGAATTGTGTGTGTCTATGGCTACCTATTTTATTTTTATCCCACTGAAATACCGGTACTTTATACATATATTTCCATGGAAGTCTATCACAGACTTAATACGCCAAGTCTACTTTGCCCTAATGGAGAGCCATCCATTGTTTAGCTATTATATTTGCTAAAAAAAAAATGCATTAATATTTTGGAGCGTGTTCTACCAGGCCATGTAGGGGCCAAGGGCTTTCTTTATATATACTAATTAATGGACGAAGATCCTTTATAATTCTGAATCTGGCTGATTATATATATTTTTTTTAAATTGTTCTGAAATGTTATAGCTCCAGTAGACCAGGGGATTATACCAGCTATATTGTTTTTCAGTTACGAAACATATAAACATCTTAAATATTATACGTTTTACTTTTTTAATATATTTTAAGGGAACCGTTATGCTTAGTAGATTTGATTCAATTCAAATTTACATTTTTGGTTCAGATTCGAAAAAGAATTTGAGCCCTAAGTACTCTTCCCAGTACTTCCCAGGATAGGTTACCCGGAGCCTTCCCTCTTCTGCGGCTTTGTGAAGAAGAATGGCTATTCGTACTATGAGTGTGGCAAGCTGTGCATAGGGGCTATTTCTGAACAACCTTTCCTGGGAGGGAAGTTGGTGGCGAGTGCGTAGAGTGTTTGAGTGACCAAATGCCACTTCTCTGCTGTGAAAAGATAAAAACTGACCCGGAGAGTTCCAAGATATGGATATCAGACTCATACGTATTTTTTATGCATAACTCTATATTGAGCCTGCAGGTTTTGAAAGACATTGTGTTTGTGCTAAAATAGGTTTGCATCCATGTTCACTTTGATTATATGCCCAGCATCAGAGGCTTAGTTATACAGTGTAAAAAAAATTCAGAACGAAGAATATGCTCTATTTTAGGCAATTGCCTTAAGCAACGTGGCTTCACATCTAAAAATAACAAAACATATCCTGTTTGAATACCTCACAATATTCAGGATGGCTTGTGTGTGAGGTGTGACTTCCATAAAGGGAATATCCAGACCATTATTCTACAAATTCTAGACAGAGTAATAGAAAAAAGAATTCTTCAAATAAGGAACTGTAGTACATCTTAAGTGAGCTACAGATATAATTTTGAGGAGAAACAAAACCTTATATAATATTTAAAAATGTTTTATATGTGCATTAAATTGGAAATTAAGGGAGATGCATCAAACTCCTTGTCTAAGATTGTGTTGATACTAAAGATGTTTCACCATACACTTTTTATAGTGTGAATTCATTTTTGCAGTAGAAATATGAACATCTACAGGTAGCTGAAGAGTGCAGCCCTAATCAGGAGAAGAACATGTATTTATCTTAATAGGTGTGTAACAGTTACTGGTAAATCTATGGAGCTGGGGCTAGCCTCAGAAAGCCTTAGGGAAGCTAGGGGTAAGAGGGAAGAGGGTGGGTAATGGACACGGGTAAATGCAGCTCCCTTCCCTGGAGAGAGAAGAAAGATACCCAGAGACCTGAGGAAGGCGTTCTTCACCTGGAGACTCACGGTCAAACAACTGGCTGTAAGGTTTTTTTAGGACTCGCAACTAGAAACCACAGGGCCTCAGTACAAAAATTACCCCAGGACCCCATGACTTCACCAAGAAACATGTCCCACAGGGCCATCTTTGCCACTAAACAGCTTGTCTGTGCGCCCAAACAGCCTGCCTGGTATTGTAAGTGGGAGTCCAATATGCAGAAGCGGTGCAGTACCAGCCATCGAGTACAAAAACACCATAGTACAGGTGGTCCAATGGTACAGGTGCCGAGACAGATCCAGATGGCAAGAATGCATAGTAAACCAAAGGGAATGACAGGGATACAGGCAAGCTTGAAGCAGAAACAAAAATAGAAAATAAACATACAGGCTTGGACCTAACACTAATGGAAAACATATGAACATTTGTAGCCTGTCTGGATCCTTACTATGTTCTTTTTACGAGAATATGTGAATGTGTTGTCTGCCACTATTACCAACCAATTTGGGGGGACGTGCTTTGGGCTGAACATTACCAGCCCCCTCCTGTTTGCGTAACTCTTTCAGAGCCTTATGCAGGAGTAATGAAATGGGGATAAAACTCCTTTGGCACAGGGTGTTACACAATTTTATATATAAAAAAGTATAATGTTATGAATATCTATATAAAAATATAATACATTTTATCTGCCCATATTATATGGATCACTCATGTAACACATAAGCATGATTGTCATAGTACTGACATTACTTGTGTTTTATTTAAATGACAGCCATATAACATGGAGTGTAAACTATTTACAGCTTGATAATGTACATGGATAAAGCAACAGCAAATATTCCTTTCTTTTGGAAATTGTGACATGGGCCATGAAAAAATGAAATATAATGTAGACTTTCAGTGTATTAAGAATAAATAATACATGGATTTATGTCTGCAATGTGATTAAGTAAATTATGCATTTGATGGGGAGGCATGAGCAAAATAAAGTGTTTTATTTTTATTAGTTCGGCTTTTGCATCTTTGAAAATAGGACAAAACATAACAAACATAAATAAAAGAACACTGGAGGGAATATATTTGGGAACTGACTTCTCCAGCTCTGGGTTAGTAAAGAAGTCAAATTAAAGTACACAGAGCAGAAATAAAATTGCCAATTACAATAACGACATTGCAAATACAATATTGCTCTTTTTACTTTGCATGCTTTAATTGTTACTGTGAGGGTAATCCACCAGGGAGGAGAACTTTACTTTATTATAAACTAAGCAGTGTATAGAAATGCAAAGGTGTTAATTTACAAAATTAACCCATGAGTAGTGTTAATTGTAAAATATTAATATTTTTGTCAGTATAGAATATCTGTCAGGAACCACTTTTTCACTGCCTGAACCATGGCTTTTTCATACCTGTGGTATAGAAATCTGCTACCACTAGTGGCCACCCTCCGCCATCTGGAGCACTCAGAACTCAATTACTAGGATCAGGTGTGCCTTGTTACCTGGGTTAAGCCCTCGTCAATACATGCAGCTGGGCCTTGTTACCTGGATTACACTGCCTTTATGAACCTGCCCTGCCCTTCAGTCAGGGCCTTTGTATTGAAGTCTGTGGCCCTGGCCCTCTGCTTTGGCCCTGGCCCTGGCCCTGGCCCTGGCCCTGGCCCTGGCCCTGGCCCTGGCCCTGGCCCTGGCCCTGGCCCTCTGCTTTGGCCCTGGCCCTCTGCTTTGGCCCTGGCCCTCTGCTTTGGCCCTGGCCCTCTGCTTTGGCCCTGGCCCTGGCCCTCTGCTTTGGCCCTGGCCCTGGCCCTCTGCTTTGGCCCTGGCCCTGGCCCTCTGCTTTGGCCCTGGCCCTGGCCCTCTGCTTTGGCCCTGGCCCTGGCCCTCTGCTTTGGCCCTGGCCCTGGCCCTCTGCTTTGGCCCTGGCCCTGGCCCTCTGCTTTGGCCCTGGCCCTGGCCCTCTGCTTTGGCCCTGGCCCTGGCCCTCTGCTTTGGCCCTGGCCCTGGCCCTGGCCCTCTGCTTTGGCCCTGGCCCTGGCCCTGGCCCTCTGCTTTGGCCCTGGCCCTGGCCCTGGCCCTCTGCTTTGGCCCTGGCCCTGGCCCTGGCCCTCTGCTTTGGCCCTGGCCCTGGCCCTCTGCTTTGGCCCTGGCCCTGGCCCTCTGCTTTGGCCCTGGCCCTGGCCCTCTGCTTTGGCCCTGGCCCTGGCCCTGGCCCTCTGCTTTGGCCCTGGCCCTCTGCTTTGGCCCTCTGCTTTGGCCCTGGCCCTCTGCTTTGGCCCTGGCCCTCTGCTTTGGCCCTGGCCCTGGCCCTGGCCCTCTGCTTTGGCCCTGGCCCTGGCCCTCTGCTTTGGCCCTGGCCCTGGCCCTCTGCTTTGGCCCTGGCCCTGGCCCTCTGCTTTGGCCCTGGCCCTCTGCTTTGGCCCTGGCCCTCTGCTTTGTGTCCTGATCAAGTGGGCTCCCTGCCAAAAGACTTATTACCGGTATTTTATTTTCCCTTACGGCTGGTTTCTTGCTTAGACTGTATTATACTTATTTGCTCGTCCTGTTATATACATAAAATACACTGCATTACCTGGATTTCTGCTTGTTGTCTTTGTTTGTATAATCATGCACTGTGGGTTACAGACTGAACCCCAAGTATCCCCTGCGCATGGGCTCCTACCCGACCTGATCACCCGAGTCCTGACAATATCATATGTATATTGATTTAGTAGAACTGTTCCATTAAGCATTCTCCTTGGATACGTTTGTATTGTTCACTCTACAATAAAACTGCTACATTGATTGAGCCTGTTCCAGAGTTTGCCGGATGGATACAGAATATTATTATCTAAGCTGTATAGGCTCAGGAAATGATGCTGTTTTTAGCCACGGTGATTCACGAAGGCTTCTGGGACCTCAGAGGTCTCTTCTTCAGTTAGAATGATAGAGGTATAGTATAATAGCCTATCGACCTAGACTGTTACAATAAACATAAGCTGGTAAATACTAATGCTTGGTTAAGAAAATGGGACCATCCAGAATTAAATGGGCATTACCATGTCAGACTGACTGTATCTTGTAGTCCTAGAAACGCAGATTAAATTCATTCAATATTCTGTAAATTTTACAGGGCTATAGTCAATAAAAAAATCTTTATGGATTACAGACACATTTCAGGAAATGGTAAAAAGAAACCACTGTCTCTCACCTCTGTATATAAATTATTATAACATGAAGTGTTGTCTTTATAAATGTTATGTAAAAACATAAGCACATAATAACAATGATCTAAGGAATTTAGCAGGTCTAAAATTTGCTAAATACAACGTCAGAAGAACAACACATAGCATATTACATTTATTCAAAAAAATAAAGCCAAAATGGAGAAGCCATGTGTGAAAAACTAAGTCAGTCTGATACGTGACAGGGGTGTAATGGAAGCCTTCACAATGTTCGGGGGACCCTAAATGTGTGTGTGTGTGTATATATATGTATATATATATATATATATATATATATATAATACACAGCATGTTCGTGTGTGAGGTGACAAAGGGGCTTTTTGTCAGGCTTGTTATTTGGTCTGGGACTGCCTCTTTGAACACTATTTAAAAGTAACTCCTATAGCTGAAAACCCTTAAAAACATACAAGGTTATCCTCTTTTTCAGGGTCTTGATTTTATGTCATAGTTGCGAGAGGCTCAATTATAGCTGAGCAGTTAACCAGCCAGCCATAGGCATATAATATCCTGTCTTAAAAGATAACCTAACCTTTTAAACCTTTTTTTCTGCAGGATTATAGACTGAATATCTTTCTTCGCCAGAAATGGAATGACCCACGGCTTGCATACAGTGAATATCCAGATGACTCCTTAGACTTAGATCCATCTATGTTGGATTCCATATGGAAACCTGATTTATTTTTTGCCAATGAAAAGGGTGCCAATTTTCACGAGGTTACTACAGACAATAAACTTCTGAGAATTTTTAAAGATGGGAATGTCTTGTATTCCATAAGGTATGCATACATTTTTAAGTAACATACTGTATCCTATTTATTATTTTCTGTGTATGTGTGAGCTGTGATGGTTTGGCTTGGGGATCCATGAATCAGAGCCCTCTCCAAACCCTATCTTCCCAATTGTGCACCACCCTTCTAGCAAGATGGGAGAGAGCTCTATTTTACCAGCCCCAGGGAGTTCCTGGATATAAAGTGTGACACTTTTGTTTAAGGTAATGTGGTTAGAGGTGCAGGTAAATATACTGTGTGTATATATCTATATATATATATATATATATATATCTATATATCTATATATATATATATATATATATATATATATATATATATATATATATATATATTATAGTTACTTGCTTGTACTCAACTACAACTCATAAAATTTAATGGATTCTCAACTACTTATAAACAACTCTTATAAAGTTGCTTTGTGAATTGTAGCATGTATTTTTAAAATATAAAAATAGTTCATTATATAATATTAGAGGGACATTTAATATATGTTATGGTATGTCTATTATTATTTTTATAATTTTGAGTATAATCTAATTCAAAGGACAACATGAAAAAAATATTATGTAAAGCAAATGTCATTAACACCCTGTGAGTTATTTTAGTGGCATCAAAGAACTGTAAATGAACTTGTCATATGGCATCATCAAAGATATGAGTTACATGAATATGAATGTGTATGTGGGTATATTGACTGACTTGTATTTCATATGTTTACCACTCAGTAATAATGTAATGTTAACCCTCAAAGCAGTGTGCTGGCAAGGATCTAACTCAAAGTAACATTACTGAATATGGAATGTCATTGTTATTAATGTATCATGCCAATTATCATTATTACAGATCAGCGTATAAGGCTTAAAATAGCAACCCATACATTTTCATGTCTTGCATAATGGAATAAATATAATACCGGTGTCAATTACAGATTACAAATAAAGTCCTAATATGTCACATTTTCCAGAATCGCTCTTGCTTTTATTTTCTTATTACAGATTATCTTGTTTTTTTTACTTAATTACCAAAAATATCTGTTATTTGTCTGCTGTAATATGTGTGAGAGCTGCCATCTTGCTGCTTCATCCCTTTACGTGATACACTGCCTTCATATGCTCATGATAAAACTTTACAAATAAACTATGTAGATATATACCAAGCAATGCACATAGGACTCAAAGTCCATCAAAAAACTGGAGACTACTTATAACCACTAATGGCATGCACGAGGTGCTACTGGGCTCACTATTGATACAGCTCCCAGTTGGAAAAGTGCTTTTTGTGCATGTGCAACCATACCTGGGAACTCTCTGGATCTTTATGGGGGCAGGGGAGAGGCATTTAGCAATACATACTGCCGCTTTCATTCTCTACCCACTCCTAACCCATTTAATGCTATCTGGGGCTTGCTCTGCCCTCGCATAGCTAATTAGGCACATTGTGAAGATAGCTCTGGTCTCTTATTAAGCCACTACCTCTTAGATAGGGGATGTTCCATGTAGCCTGCCCTAGGAAGTTCCCAGGTATAGCAGCCACCCAATGCTCATGATAGAGAAGCTCTCAGGAGGAGGCCACTGGGTAAACAATCGAGCATTCTCAAACCTTTCTCTTGTTTCATCATTTTAATCTCCTTTTCTCTCCCTCTCTTTCATTTTATACTTACCTTTTAAACTCCAGTCTTCTATATTTTCTTCTTTGTTCTCTCCTTTTTTACCAGTTACCCTCTCTCTTTTTGACAAATGACTTAATGTGATAAGTAATATAAAATCTTGGTGTAGCTACAACCTGTCTTTGCTAAAACAAAGTGTTTCTTTCCTACATTCCCTAATTCAAATGAATTTGAACTGTCCTTACGTTTCATGTTACTTTTTTATTTCTCCACAAAACAGCCCGTTAGTGTTTTGCATACACTGATTTTGTAGAATGAAAAATGTAGATCCATTTACAAAAAAAACATGCAAAAAACTCATTTCTAGGTATAATGATAGAGGTTCTTTGAATGCCTATAAAAAAAGTCTTAAATTGAGCAACCTTTTCCATTTTATTTAGAGTGAATCCATACAGCATACCAAACATTATATTTTACAATTACAAAATGTTCTTTTGTTTCAGACTAACTCTTACTCTGTCTTGCCCCATGGACTTGAAAAATTTCCCTATGGATGCTCAGACTTGTATAATGCAACTGGAAAGCTGTAAGTGAGTTGGGATATTTAATACAATTCTATGATAACAGTATACGTGCTATTCCTCTTGATGCAAATGTAAATGAATAGCCAGTTAACATGTTAATTTGCCTTTGCCCCCCACTTCCTTTTCCATGCCCCATCTAGATTTATGTAACCCTGGTCTGACCGGGGATGTCATGACCCCTACCAGTTACTGTCCCGACTACCTTCTGGCTTCCTGCAGCAGGATCCTAAACCTCTGCTATAGAGGAGTTTTGGTACATGTGCATGGGAGTGCCTCCTCCTGACTAAGTATCCAGGGTATGGATTAGGCTGTAACAACTAATTGATAATGAAAATCATTGCCAATGAATTTCATTATGATAAGTTGAAACAATTTTATTGAATATAAGATGCTCTGAAAAATACCCTTCGTCTTATAAACCAACCTCAAATAGAGGTCGGATAATAACACTAAGCGGCGTGCAGGGGACCTGGATCCTTCTCTCTGGCAGCCGACGGGCGTCTGAGTGATGCGCGCAGACATCCTCCACTACTGTCAGCACTTCCCCTGGGGCTTCTATGATGGAGCACCGGCATCACATGAACTTCTGGTGCTCAGTCATAAAAGCTCCAGCAAAAGTGCCGGCGAGCAGCAGAGGTTTGGGTATAAGGCATATCAGGGGGCACAGTAAAAAAGTAAGGCATATAACACTGTGGCTAACTGAACACGCCAGAATCTGGCTAACTGAGCCCAGCACCCTCCTGAGTCCCTGCATACCGACCCACATGCTTCACTGTGATGGCTGATGGGTACCAGTTGGTGCACCAAACTGTCAGGACCTTTACTGTAATCCACAAGAATAAAACAATTGTAATTCATAGGAAGGCTATGACTGTGATCCACCAGAAGGGCCGTGTAACTCTTTATTAATGTCAAAATTAGATTGCGCACCCTATCAGTGTCACAGGTGGAGATGATACTCCTTACCAATCTTAAGTATTCAGTTACACAACTTTCTCAGGTGCAGCACAAATGCTGGATCAGTCACTGGATTCAACCTACTCCACGGCTTTCACCGGGACAGAAGTTCAGATGGATTCTGTTTTTGAACAACGATTCTCACAGGATCTGATCCCTGTTCTAATCTCTGTAGACTCCTCTCACATACAAGCCTCTTGTCTCTCAGTTTACTCAGCTTAACCTTTCTCCCAAAATACGCAGAACTTGCTTATTCAGCAATAGTCCCTCCTATGGCTCCTGGCTGCCATATAACTGCAAGCCCAGGTATATGTCAGGACTCCCTCTACTGGTTACTCCACATAGCCACAAGAGCCCCTAGACTAATTCTCCTCATCATTTAACCAGCATCACATCTGCATGCCAGCACCTACTTTGGTTAACAATATCTGCCAAGATCATATATCTACTAACTCACTGGTACTAATTCTAGAAAACTTGCCTCTGATATTGTATAATACGGTATATCCAAAGTAATTGCCTAAGCTCTATTAATGAGTTACCACATTAACCTATCACATCCGCATATCCAAACAAATTTGACTTTTAACATGGTAAATTGTATCTGGAAAGAAAAATCTTCCTATTTGTATTGTTAGCTCTTGTGAGCAGGACATTCAATATCTTCTCTCTTTAAAACGTGTCTTTTTGTGTATAGCTTTATAGCAAATTGCTCTGGAATCTCTTGGTAATATATAAATAAGAGATAATAATAGAAGACACAACTTAAAAAATCTGTATTGTAGGTTCACAACAGAGGTGTTTTTGTATTTACAGCTCTAATGTAATATTGTCTTGAAGATGTTTTTCTGCGAATGAAAGGGACAATTGTGCTCATGTAATAAGATCCTAAAAAGCATTGCCCTTGACAGAAGCAAACCCTATGTGAGCTGTCATTTGGGTTTCTTCCAGCACAATACATCCTTGGTTTCAAAGCCTCATTAATAGGATTTGAAGCTATAGTCTTTGTAAGCACTAAAGTGGTTTTGGTTGGGCTGTTTTGATTTCCTGCTTTGCCATTGAGCATATTCATGAACAAACTGGCCAATCCAGTTGAAACATTGGGCAGAATGGGGAATGACAGGCAATAGAATCCAGACCTTTGTCTGATGATTGAAGTGTTCTAGTATTACCAAGCTGTAGAAAATACACTGCAGGCATTCATGAATTTGGAATTTTCTCACCCCCACTTTTTCCAACAATTGCAGGCTTATTCCAGTATTGTAGTGTATGAGCGTGTGAATGGATTAACAGTGAACAAAATGCTCAGGTTTCTAATGAGAATAATCGTGCTACAATTCCCATTAAAGGCATCATTGTCATAGTACACTAACAAAAACTTTACCCAAGATTTCCTATATCATAAAAAATATTATTCAGGAAAGAATTGTGGCCGCAAATGTCACTTGATTTGGCATACCTAGCTCGTCCCTTCAGCGTGCAGAGAGTTAACCAGATGTATATGACAAGTGGTTCTGACATGTAATGGTAATCTATGGGGAGAATCTGATTACTTAATCATATAATGAACATCTGAGCAGCCTCAATAGACTCCTGTAGTGAGAATTCTGTAAATGGCTGGATGAATGAATAGCTGTTTTGGCAGCTGTCTTTGTTATTTTATATTATAATGTATATATCCACTTATATTTAATTTTTCAGCAACTAAATGTCTTCAGCAGTATTTTCACATTTTATGTTTTTGTTCTGTATTTTTATTGGAAAACGGTTTCCTAGTTGAGTCTGTCCTTATGCTTCATATCGATTTTCTTTCATCAGATGATGATTCATTGCCATTTCTTGACATCAGGATTATGATTATTCATTAGCATTTCTTTACATCAGGATTATGACTATTCATTACCATTTCTTTTACATCAGGATTATTTGCCTCAAACTTTTATTTAGGATGCAGTCCATTATAATTTAAGGTAATGGCATAAAATTAACATAACTGGGAACAGTCTAGATTTGCTTTGGGTCTGGCATTTGATTTCCATGCATTTGGCAATCTTTTGATTTCTATGTGTTTAAAGGAGGAGAATTTCTCTGCATCCTGTCCACTTTCACCCATTTCCAGCCTATTTCCTTCATTCCCATGTTCATAACTGTGAATTTTCCTTTGGCGCTTTCCCTTTAGCTGAATAATAGCTAATAACTATAATTTCCAGAACCGGGTGAGATCCATAGTGTCCATAGTGTATGCACAAGTCTAGCCATGTCTCACATATCGAATGAGAAACCAGTGAGACAGCATATCCTCAAATTTCCAACAGTAAATCAAATACTAATTAGATAAACCATTGTAATTTGGTAAAGCAATTAACCTTGATGACTAAACTGGACAGCCAGGTAATGTTTTCCACTAATGTAGTTTGGCTTGGAGGCAACATTGCATTATAAGTAATTTCGGAGTTAACTAAAAGGTCTATGGACATGCTAATTTGTGTCTCAGACTCTTTAATTTAATTTTTCTAAATACACTACAAATTCTTGAGAGTAAATAAACCTGATATATCTTTTCTAAAGAAAAAAAACAATAACCTTGTTAAATCCAACCTTTGCTTTCCATTTTAGCAATGTACAAATTTTACAAAAACGTAATAGGTGTACTGTCACAAACTGTTACTAAAGCTTTTTGTTTTATCCGGCAGGATTTTTAGATATTAACTTAAAATTTCAATACATTTATGTTCAATGCTGTAAGTAACTGTTAAACCCACAACCGACTTGTCCAAACTGTCTGATTGTTTGCTGGTTCATTCTGTAGTGCTTGTACATTTAAGGGGGGGGGGGTACAAGTTAACATTAGCATAACTATATAGCAGGTTGGTACAGATGTGCGGAGAGTCATGCTCCTAAGAGCTTGCATTCCATTAGTATTTTGAGGATTAGAGAGACAAAACGATAAGGCACAGAGCGTTTAGGAATGCAGTGGTGAAAGATAACGAAGGTGTCTAAAGACTGATTAATTAAAAGTCTGGCAGAATGAGTTAAGGAGTTAAGGTGAGCACAGGTGGAGTGAGATGCAAGTGGGAAAGAGGGATGATATTTGTAGAGAGACTTGTAAAGAGGGCGGTTAGGACAGCATGCATAGATAAACCCACAGATATAAGAGTGCAGTGTTTGAGTGCTCTGTAAGTTGAGGCTATTTGGTGATTACATATTTTTGGATGTCTATATTGCTACCCAGCAATAATATTAGCTCGATCACGTATGGAAATCCCTACACATAGAGGATCTGTAGAATGCTATATGATTCAAAATTATATAGTAAGCTCTCTGTCACATACTACTTACTTTTACAGACTTTTCAATTTAAGACAAACCCCTAAAAAGACTATCCCCAATTTCATCATTTTGGTGTGGTGTCTTTAATAACGAAAAATAACAAACACTGGATGCCATATATCTTATACATCAACTTCAAAAGTGTCAGTGTTCTGTAACTTGACCTTTCAAAAAAATTTTGAGACTATTTTCCACAGATACAAGGAAACCTGCATTATTAACTATGCATCTTAAATAAATACATTACATTTGGTGAAACACATCTTGACACAGCAGTTGTTTCTTGTCAGTTCAATGACTTTGAATTTGGGATATTTCTTCTGGCAAAAGTTGACATGCTTCAAATGATAATCAGTCTTACTCACAGCTGCTTTTCAATTGAATGCACACCATACTATTGAGTACCTCGGTTTTTACTTTAAGGTCCACCTTCTATGCATAAATGATTTCATTTCAAGGATCATCAAACCTCAAATGAATCTGTATATACTCTGCCTAGCTTAAAAAGGGTTTTATTTTGGAAAATTTATTAATGCAAATAATTAAACTTTAATTAAAAGGTGATTTGTAGAGGGCACTGTTAAACTGTTATTACTTCCAATTATTTGAATTAACTGCATTGGTAAGCATGGGAGAGGTTCAGGGATGAGCCTAGGGTTTATGCTGCCCCTTTAATTAAAACACACAATTTTCCCTGGCAATACTAATCCTGACATGCTTAACACTACACTGACACACACACTCATGCTAACAGCATACATTGACACACATGCACACGTTCACTCTAGCACTGTGAATGTGTGCACTCTACCACCATACAGTAGCACACAGTCACTCTAACACCACACACATAGCCATACACACTCTAACTCACTCTAACACCATACACTCTTACACCAACATACATACATACTTTCTTCCTTTATCCATTCAGCTCACAAAACAAAAATGTTGCATGGAGCGCTGTCTGCACGGCGCTGCTCAGGAGAGTCTCCGATTTTGTCTATTAAAGTAGGGCATTTTTTCTCAATATCCCCTGTTATTAAATACACAATGTCTGCTTCAAAAGATTCAGGAAAAGGGTATGTGGAAAGAAAGATGAATGTATACATCTTTGCATGCAATAAAATGCAGAGAAGACCATGCAAAATTGATTCCAGTTATTTTTTAATCAATTTCTACAGCAAACACATCTTTCCTCAGCACAAACACAGCTTTGTACTTTACTGTGTTAGAGCTAGATGCATACCTAATTTAGAAAAAAACATGAATATTGATTGGCTGTTTGTTTATTAACCTCTCGAGATATTATTGTAGATTAACTTTTCAAAAAAATAAAGTTTGCATAATTGATTGGTTTAATTTTCCAACTCTTTGGCGTGTTGTAAACTTCCAGCTGTATTAATACTTTGGGAAATGCATAACAGAAAATGAAACAGAGCAGAAGTCATAAAGAGTCTGTAACGTTCAATAAATCTTTGCAATTTCAATGTCTCATACAGCCATGGAACCATTGTACTGTGTATTTTGCCTTGGGACTGTGCATTCAGTTTATACATGTTTCTTCCAGTTGGATACACCATGAATGATCTCATATTTGAATGGCAAGATAATGCACCTGTACAAATTGCAGATGGACTCACACTGCCGCAGTTTGTTCTAAAAGAAGAAAAAGATTTGCGTTATTGTACCAAGCACTATAATACAGGTAATAAAAAGTGCTTTTGCTTGTACCAATTAGCCCACTTGCTACAAACAAATGTGTTCTAGATGAATTTGTAGTTATCAAATATCGTTTTTCAGTTTTTACAAAATTAAAAATCCTTAACATGGAAATCTGTAGATTTCTACAAAACTTAAACGAATATATAGCACAATTAAGGCCAAAACTTAACCTGTGCATCAAAGAATGGTGCATGGAATGAGCTTTAGGCTAAAATGTATAGTAGAACAACCAAGTAATGAAGGGATAGATGAACAATGTGATATACATTTGGAGCTATATAGTGACCTTTGAGAAATAGTCTCTTAATTCCTTATAACTTGGCTCACATAAGATGTTTACCCTTTAAATGAAACCATGGATCAATACAGAGGTTGATGGAAATTTGTTGCTGCAATCCAGGGCACACAATAGGTTCAAGAAACTTCAATTTTAAGTAACTCAGCAGCCATCACGTTAACTTCTCCAAACTGGTAAACTATGCAATTAAACCGTAATGTATCATTTATAAGCGTTTAGATTAATATTCTCCTGATATATATGCTTGTTTTTTTTTTCTTAAAGTAGAATTGTTACTTTATTAAAATCAGATTATTTTTTTGTTGTTGTCTGTAAAACCAAACTAGACTGGAATTGATCATGAGCTTAAAACTCTTTTTATTGACTTTATCATTTGCTACATCTACACTGCAGAAACATTTTATAAAAGGTAGTACAATAAATGTAGAAATACAAATAAAATGAAATGAATGCTGGCTACACACTGTTTATAAGTTGAAAATAGTGAGAAAAGCGAATAAAAACTACATTTTATAGTATCGCTTAGTCTAAAAATGCCTTTTTAGATTGTGTTTTTTCTAAAACGATTGCCTTGTATGTACTGAGTAATCTTTGGTATTTATTGGAACTTACACTTTATATATTTTTTTAAATTATTTCACTTTATTGCTTTGTATACATAACTATACATTTTTAGGTACTTTGGGTAAGCAAGATTAGTAGTTTGTTGTAGCCTTTTGTGATTCTTGTTGATGGTCATGCATCTGTAACTCATAGATCCTCTGCTGAGTGAGTTATTTTACATAATAGCCAAACTAAATAGGATGAGACCAAGGTGAAGGGGTCACACTCTTTATAACCTTACACACTGTTCGATATTTGTTTTTCCCTGCAGAAACATTTTTTCCAGATAACGGCGGAATATACTAGTTTCTGTGGTATGTGACAGGGACCATTTATCAATTATGCTTTAGATTGAGAAACTGTCTTTAGAAGAACTGATTTGGTCCTTCATGCATTTTGTTTCACCTGATTGCTTTTGTGGAGCATTAATTGTGTGTCCTTGCCAATTTTTTTAGTGGCAGACTGTAAATGGCAGCCAGCTGTACTTATTTATTTTTATTTCATTATTTTCTGGTTGGCCTATTTGTTCCACAAGTTTATTAGCAGACCTTTTTATTGCCCTGTGAATTAGATTCCCTATAATTCATAAATTATGGGAGCAGATTGGGGTCAAAGGTGGCAGCAGATGGAGAGCTAGTGATGGGGAGTGTGTACAACCATTTGCAGCATAGCAGATACACATCAATTGCTTCCAAAGATTAATGGCCATCCCAGAGGTCTGGTGATGCCTGATGCCTCCTAGGCCAACACCTAGAAAACATAGAAAACTGTTTCATAAAGTGTTTCAAAATTGGGTTCATAAAAAAATGTTAATGTACGTATTGATAGAAAACACAAGTAAGAGAGGGCTAAACAGAATGCTATTTTTCCTTCTGTTAAATAGGTCGAGCCAAGAAGAGGTCTTTACCCATTTTGATTGATAGTAAAATAAAAAAAATAAAAATATGTGATAAAAAAAAAAATCTCAGTGTTCTCTTTTTTGTTAAGGAAAATTCACATGCATAGAAGTGAGGTTCCACCTAGAAAGGCAGATGGGATATTACCTGATTCAAATGTACATTCCCAGTCTTTTGATCGTCATTTTATCGTGGGTGTCATTTTGGATCAATATGGATGCAGCTCCCGCAAGAGTGGCTTTAGGCATCACTACTGTGCTTACAATGACAACACAGAGCTCTGGATCTAGAGCATCTCTTCCAAAGGTAAGCAAGACACATCTAAACTTCATTAAAGTTATTAGATTATACATTGTTTTTAATGGTTACAATTAACATGTGAGAAATTGCAATATTTCATTAGCCATAGGATTAAGGCATTTAAACCTTCACCAACCCTCTGGAACTCCCTTCCCTGTGCTGTCCGACTCTCACCAACTCTACCCTCCTTCAAACGCTCCCTAAAAACTTTTCTCTTCAGGGAAGCCTACAACTGACACAAACTCCCCCTACATTAACATCATTCACTACCACGCAGTCCTCACCTCCTGTTTCTCACCCCTTATCCACCTAGAATGTGAATTCCTGCGGGAACAGGGCCCTCCATTCCTCTTGTATCTGTATGTCAATTGCTTGTCATTTAGTACTTGTCGTTATCTGTGAAATTTTTACCTTGTACAGCGCTGCGGAATCTGTTGGCGCTTTATAAATAAAGTATAATAATAATAATTAAATATTCTCCCATAAACCACTGAAGAATACATAATTGTATTTACAAGGTTTCCCTGAAGAAATACTGTTTGCTATCAAATGACATACAATATACAATTGCTTATAATGCTGGTGAACAGGTTGGTGAAAGGGGGAGGCAATGGGTCCTCATGAAATCCTTCCACCCAAAGACCAATGTCTAGGTTCACAAGCCAAGCCAAAGGGATTGTTTATCTTGTGTAGCCACATCTACAACATCTACAACTAGTAGAATCAAATACGTAAGAATTATAGTTAACAGCATTATTGATGTAAAAACATTTTGACATCTTAGACCCTGATTAAATTTTAACAGCAGAGAGGTAGCTTCTAGACTAAAATATAATTACTCCTAAAAGAGTATTTTTTGTCAAATGTTAGATTCCATGGAATAGACCTTGGGGCAAAGGGACTTGGGGGACTTTAATATTTTATTTATTAATTAATAATAATAGTTACAAATCAGCCTTACTTTGTTATTGACAATATTATCCCATAGAAGAGCAATGTTTAGAAAAATGAGTCCATGATGTAATCCAGGAAGTATTACTTTCGTCGTAAATATCCGTAGGCAATGACATTTGTAAATTCTGTATAAATTCACATAAAAGCTGATTTATTGACATTTATTAAACCAAAAAGTTCAGGTAAATTAGACTAATCAATCTTAGTGACCTTTTCCATCTGTCCTGCAGTTCAACAAAATTATATCTTGAAGGCATAGGAATTTCATTGTTACTCATTACTAATTCATTGAGATGTATATAGTTGCCAAAAGTTTTGGGGAAATAGGCAATTTGTGTGATTTTCAAGTGTTCGTATTTTCTTCCTGTACAAACCATACGGATTGTGTTGCATAAATGTATAATAAATTATAAACTATTTCTATTTCAGAATATTTAAATATTAAAATTGGGCCATTTAATTAATTTGCAGGTGTCTTATGTGAAAGCCATTGATGTATGGATGGCAGTGTGCCTGCTTTTTGTATTTTCTGCCTTGTTGGAATATGCTGCAGTAAACTTTGTATCAAGGCAGCACAAACAACTTTTGAGATTTCAACGCAGAAGAAAGAAGGATAAGGTACTTCAGATTCTTTAACTTTTTTTTCTAGCATCTTCTTGTTAAATAACAGTAAAAAAAAAAGAGTAAACAAAGAAAATATATTAAAGTAAATATGTGTTAATTAAAACAGCAATATTTTGTTTTCATTAAAGCTGACCTGTATGACTTCCCAAGTCTATCCTGTAGACGGTAAAACGTGGCGCGCATAAACATGTGGAGAAAAAAATACAAAACAATAGTGTAATATGTACAACCAATTGATATATAACTATGATAGCTTATCAACGCACAAACGGGTAAATCAGGCTCATCAAGGTATCAGTGAAAAAAGGTCCTTTAATTTCTTCTAAAATCACTAAAATATATAAACAGACCGGCAATAGTGCAGTATATCCGTGGTAAGATGATTCAAGTAAGGCAAAAAGAATGCACTCACAATTTGACGAGGCACTACTAAACTAATAGAGTGCAAACAGATATCAGGATGGTAAGATCAAAGTCAGCCTCTATTCCGGTGTAGTAATCTGCTTCAGCTGTCTCTCTCAACGGCTTCCTCAGGAGAAAGTCACTCAAAATCGCAGAAATATTGTTCCATATGTAGTCCGTGTTCCGTTAATATTTAAAAAACTTCCGGGTACGTAATCACGCCGTTGCGTGTAGGAGGCTGGACGTCAACGCCCTCCGTCATCTGCCGCGCCTCGTCTGTCATACGGGGCGTGTTTATTGCCGTCCGGAAGATGTTGCCAAACGGACCGCGAGTCTTATCACTACCGTCAGGAAAAAAGGGGGCGTGTCTCTTGTTGATGCTGTCAGGGAGGTATTATAAGACCTTCCGAGCTGCGTTACGCATCAAAGCTCCCGTCCACTCCTCCTTCTACATACCAACAATCGCTTTATGTTCCCGGAATATGCCCAAAGGACATGGTAAAAAATAAATGAATAAAAAATCTACAACATATTCGTTGTTTCGGGGTTCCTTTCTTTCTGCCTAATACGTGAGCCTGAGATATTTATTGGAATATACTTAAAAATGAAATTTAGATACACTACAATGTATCAGATAGAAAGATCTTTCAAAATTATACAGATAAAAATGGATAAAAAAAAAACATATACATAACTGCTGACCTCAGAAATTTTACATACTTATTAACATACAGAATGTAGTAGTGGACATAAAAATCAATATACATAGATCACAATATATATAGATTGTAATAGTGGACATAGAAACAAAATATATGTAAATCACAACCTGTAGATACACAATATGGAGAGGTTAATTAAATTAATATTGCACATAATAGGTAGGTTAAATACATTAATATTGCACATATTTTAAAGTGCTTTGTGGTATTCATTTGAAATACTTTTTATTATTTCAGTGCTTTTTTTGAATAAAGTGCAATTTTTACTAAAGTGCTGGTGAAATTTCTTTCTAAAGTGCAAGTGACCCTTTTATCTTTATGTAGAGAACTTTAATCCCCCATAATACATTCCAAGTGATATCTGAAATTTAAGAAAGAAAAGTGCAAGTGCTAAAGTGCCGGATTTGGTTTTTTTTTTGTATATGTGATATAATTAATTTATAAACGCAAGGATGTCTAAATCCGTGTTAAATCCTCCCTTCTTATGTGTTTGGAACCTGTAGATCCACTCCGTTTCCTTCCTTGCTATTTCTTGTTTTAAATCACCACCTCTCCAATGGGGGGAGACCAGATCGATCCCTATAACCTTAAAAAATTCCAATGAAAACTTCTTACAGGTATTGCAGTGTTTCGGGACACTATGTTTTTGACTCTTATTTCTAATACCACCAAGGTGTTCTAGACCTCTGATTTTCAGTTCTCTAATAGTTTGCCCGATATATTGAGCTCCGCAACTGCATTCTAAAAGATAGATCAGCATTTATTTATGGCCCTTCTGATTTCAGGCGCCTTCTCATTATATTTTGTTAAAAAGGATTTTTTGATCTTTTGCTGATCCTTATCGTCCTCTCTATTCTTTCTTTTAATCGATTCAAAACTACTCTGCAGTAATTCCTCGGGATAGATAATGTCTCCCAAAAAGAGCAAGAAGCTCTAAAGAGACTAAAAGAAAAAAAGCAAATCGTAGTTAAGGCTGCAGATAAGGGTGGCGCGATTGTTATTATGGACAGAGCCTATTATTTAAAAGAATCAAACCGTATATTAGGAGACAAAATTACATACTGTAGACTATTAAGCAACCCTACAAAAAAAAATAAAAAAATCCAGACACTCATATCTGGCACTTTAGCACTTGCACTTTTCTTTCTTAAATTTCAAATATCACTTGGAATGTATTATGGGGGATTAAAGTTCTCTACATAAAGATAAAAAGGTCACTTGCACTTTAGTAAAAATTGCACTTTATTCAAAAAAGCACTGAAATAATAAAAAGTATTTCAAATGAATACCACAAAGCACTTTAAAATATGTGCAATATTAATGTATTTAACCTATCTATTATGTGTAATATTAATTTACTTAACCTCTCCATATTGTGTATCTACAGGTTGTGATTTACATATATTTTGTTTTTATGTCCACTTTTACAATCTATATATATTGTGATCTATGTATATTGATTTTTATGTCCACTACTACATTCTGTTTGTATAATTTCTGAGGTCAGCAGTTATGTATATGTTTTTGGGTTTTTTTATCCATTTTTATCTGTATCATTTTGAAAGATCTTTCTATCTATCTGATACATTGTAGTGTATCTAAATTTAATTTTTAAGTATATTCCAATAAATATCTCAGGCTCACATATTAGGCAGAAAGAAAGGAACCCCGAAACAACGAATATGTTGTAGATTTTTTATTCATTTATTTTTTGCCATGTCCTTTGGGCATATTCCGGGAACATAAAGCGATTGTTGGTATGTAGAAGGAGGAGTGGACGGGAGCTTTGATGCGTAACGCAGCTCGGAAGGTCTTATAATACCTCCCTGACAGCATCAACAACAGACACGCCCCCTTTTTTCCTGACGGCAGTGATAAGACTCACAGTACGTTTGGCAACATCTTCCGGACGGCAATAAACACGCCCCGTATGACAGACGAGGCGCGGCAGATGACAGAGGGCGTTGACGTCCAGCCTCCTACACGCAACGGCGTGATTACGTACCCAGAAGTTTTTTAAGTATAAACGGAACACGGACTACATTTGGAACAATATTTCTGCGATTTTGAGTGACTTTTTCTCCTGAGGAAGCCGTTGAGAGAGACAGCTGAAGCAGATTACTACACCGGAATAGAGGCTGACTTTGATCTTACCATCCTGATATCTGTTTGCACTCTATTAGTTTAGTAGTGCCTCGTCAAATTGTGAGTGCATTCTTTTTGCCTTACTTGAATCATCTTACCACGGATATACTGCACTATTGCCGGTCTGTTTATATATTTTAGTGATTTTAGAAGAAATTAAAGGACCTTTTTTTCACTGATACCTTGATGAGCCTGATTTACCCGTTTGTGCGTTGATAAGCTATCATAGTTATATATCAATTGTGTGTACATATTACACTATTGTTTTGTATTTTGTTCTCCACATGTTTATGCGCGCCACGTTTTACCGTCTATTTGTTTAACACTTGAAGGAAGAGTGTTGCTGGCTGCTGCTTTTCATTTGGGGAGTATTATTGTTATTGATATTTATTTCACGTAGTATTCCAGTCTCTTTATTTTCCAAGTCTATCCTGTAACTGTTTTATACACTAAATAAAATATATATAATGGTTATGGGTTTAAATAAGCAATATACATGTATTAGAAACTCACTTTATGTGTCTACCATTGATGCAGGCAACTTAACCTGACTGCTTAGGCCCAGATACTCCTAAAGACCAAATCCAACACCTTCACCCACCCGCCGTGAATAAAGACATAACTCACTGGTGTGGGTAAGGGCATTGGCCACAGCTTTATTAACAGATCCCCTATAAAAACATAATATTGACGTAACCATTAACAACCCGCCAGCGGTTACAAACCACATGATACCAAGAGTTCTGGCCCAGCCCATCACAAATCCCATCAGTCTACAGGGGATGTATCAGGTGAGGGGATTACAGAATACAATGGGTTCCCCCACCTGTGTTATCCCCCCTGTAGTGCGGGTGCCGTCTGGGCAGACAGGGCTGTGTTGGCTGATTAAGAGCCCCAGCCAGATTATAGGATTGTCTCCTTGAAGGCTGGAGCTGAAGCCACATCAGTCTCTGGGCCGGTTACACAATAATACACAATATAATATATTACCGGGTCATGGTATACGGAACCGGACACAAAAGTGCTCCGTGACCTGGCTAAACTTCATATGACATATGAGCCAGTTAGCCTGGCCCTGTCACAAGGGTGGGACAATGCCTGACCTTAGGCTCCAGGCAGGAAAAGAGGTAGGAGTGCCTTTGTCCTGCACTTTTACACCCTAGCATGCAACAATGTTGCGCCCCACTAACCAATGAGGCTAAAGCTAACCTGACCACCCAGTGATCTGACCTGGGCCAGCAGTCATATTCCCCCTTTCCTTATTTTCCAGGGGGTCCCTTTCTGTTCCCAGAATTGGCATGCTTAGTCTTCCCTATTGAGGTATTGCTCACCTATTGTTAATTTGCTGATTATAGTTGATTGATTCAGGCAGTGTTTCTGAGGATAGAGTTAGGAGAAGAAGTATATTCCGGAGATGCTACTTTTGCAACCTTTTTGTCATAGATCTCAATTTTTCATCAAGGGGTTCATATTTTCTTCTGTGACAGGTGCACTTTTAGATTTGGCAGTTTTTTCCATTAGATGCTCAACAGCAAGTCCTGATTTTCTTGTTTTTTTCCCTTCTTGTTATTTTGAAAAAACATATTAACAATCAATTCTTCTGTAGCAGAGATGAAGGTTGTAAACTGCCTGGAGCACCCCTTATTTCTATATAAATATATACTGCCAGATGACATTGACATTCCAGTTATGACAAAAGCTCACTCATTGTACTGATTGACTAATCCAGTTACACTTGTATAAGTTATTTTTCTTATTTTGTAATTCAATCAATGCACTTGAAATGTATTACAGCTCTAAAAGAACACACACAAAATCTGTAATATAGCTACATATAATTAATTTTATTAAAAAAAAAGTAGCTACTTCTGCATTATCTTCTAGATAGGATGGCCGCTTCCAGAGAGATGAGGATATAGAGGTTAACAACACCATTCTTAGGTGTCACTCACTAAAGTTTGCAGTATGTAAAAATAAAACTATTTTCTCTCTGGTTTTCTCTGTTTATGATAATATACTGTAGTTTTTAGTTTATAAATGTGGAATGTTTTGAAAAAAATCCTATTTTCTGAGTGCTTAAGCAAATAAAAATGAATAAAATTCAAGGAGAACAGCCACATTTAACATGGGCACCTGCAATGGCTACAAATTACCTGAAAAGTGACAACATTGCTTGTGCAGGAAGATAGTAGGGCAGATAAACTCTCTTACCATCATGAGCATCCCTCTGCATCTGAAACACCTGGAGCCTGAGCTAAGTACAGCTATTAACAGCCTGGAGGCCGTGAGATGGGCCTGACCGCATGTCAGTGTTGATGTAGGAGCATACAAGCAGGGGGGGCTATCTTTTGCCAGACACCCCTATCAGGTTGTCTACAGTGGTAGGTAAGCAGGACCTACTAGATCTAGGTGGAAGCATGAGGGTACAAATAATAAGGATAGAGCAATAGACGCAGACAAGGTAATCCAAGAGGCAAGCAAGAGATCAAATTCCAGGTAATCCAAAGAAGACACTATAGCACAGCAAGGAGGGTAGGTCAGGAAACTGAAGCGCAAGGACACACAGAAACTAAAGCTCTGGAGGAATGAGGAAGAAGTCTTTTTATAGTGCCACTCCTCCCTTGTCTTGATTGCATGGCAGAGGGGTGTGCTTCCATAACACATACCCCTCTTCTTGTTTGACTACAGGCTATTGGAGGCCTAGTAACTATAGAACCAGGTCTCCTCCTCCTCCACCAGTGCAATCTGCCAACTCCGCCAATCACAGCCTACTGATTGCGGTTGTGGCCTATACTGTAATCGCAGTGCTATACAGCGAGGGGCAGACAGAGGGGACCCCTGTTCATGCCAGACACCATGTGACACTGGATAAGACTGTATCAACGTGCCTCGCAGGCTAGCTACAACCACATGCTGGGCTGCTGTTTGTCTTACTAACCCAAAGTTGCTGCCTCCTGTCTGTGAGCCTGTTAGGTGAACAGAGGGTAATATGGCAGCGTTGCTGTGACATCATCTCCCAGATCTGATGATTTCCACTTCTTTGGATCCAGTAGTTATTTTATTTTTTTTGACTATCGATTTTTGAGAATTAAAGTAGCTGCATTGTGGTTTTAATTGCTATGGAAAGCAAGTTAAGTATTTAATGGAGCTTTCTGTATGAGTGTACTATAAATTGAAGCATGTGTTGTTTTTTTGACTATTAAGAAATATTCAATAAATACAGTACTGAAGAAAAGTTTTAAACAGGTGTGAAAAAATTCTGTAAAGTAAAAATATTTTAAAAAATAGATATAAATAGTTTATTTTTATTATTTAACAAAATTTAAAGTGGGCGAACAGAAGAAACATCTAAATCAAATCAATATTTGATGTGACTACCCTTTGCCTTTAAAACAGCATCAGTTCTTCTAAGTACACTTGCACACAGTTTATTAAGGGACTAAGCAGGTAGGTTGTTCCAATCATCTTGGAGAACAAACCACATTTGTTCTGTAGACTAGTTGGAATTATGTATATTGTCTAACATTGTTTTATTTTTGATGTTTTAAAGAGTCAACTGCACTACAGGTCACATTGATGCAAAGTTTAAAATGCACTTTGAATCCTACATAATCCAGACCTTTGTCAGCTGAGACCAAATAGAGCCAATGCCAAGCTCTGGCCCATGTGTGTTAAAGAGATCTGACTTAAACACACGTTTGAGAGGCAGCCATAAGAACGTGACAATAATGATACATTATTATTTGTGTTATAAGCCTAAAGAACCATGGGCTTATATATATACTCAATTTTTACATTCTTCCTTTTCTTCATTCCTCTCCACTTACCCTTCTCATTATTGTGTTAGGGTATTAAGGGAGTACTTGGTGGTGTAATCGGTGGAAATGAAAACTTTGAAACTTTGCAACGTCACAATGGTGTAAGAAGTGCAGAACCTATGTACGGGACTTTGGCACAAACCTACAGTTCAGTTTTCAGGGTAAACCTTGTGGCAAATGTCCCAACTTTGTAGAAGCTAGTCAATAATGAATAATAATGTCACATGTCAACATTTATTGCTTTCCATTTGTGATGACATAGTTTAGTCTGTAGTTTTTATTAAGGTACCTATCTTGTTCATTTATCATTGTTCTCTACCATTCCAAACATCTTTTATCACATAGTAGCATTTAAGTAAGGACATATGCAATTTAATTTTAGTATATTAAAATCAACCGGCATTACACAATTTTGATCTAATATCATAATATCTGTCATTAAATATTAACAATGTTCCAGCAAAACAATCAAGCCTAGAACATTAATTCAAGAATATTTTCATGACAAGCAGCAGAGGGCACAAGAGGATGAGTTTTAACTAGACGCATGAGTTGCATAAACAATTACATATGCCTTGTATGTACTGCACAACATAATAAATATGTTCCATTCACAGGATAGGTACCTTTTATTTTCGATAAATAAAGATACTGAATATACTTTGTATTGTAGTGTGTTACCCTACTTTAGTTGTGTCTTAGATTCCCCATTCCTAATGTATAGTAATCCACCTCATTTCTTCCCAGAATTAACTGCTGATACAAAAAATATGCTCATTTTAAATGTTTACTGTGTTTAGTTGATCAACTGGGGATCATCAATGCTTCATATAGAGCAGAGAACCTACAATATTCATGCTTAAGTACAATAAAGTCGCTTTAACCTCAAGTGAATCATTTAAAAAGTACAACAAAATAAAGATGTCTGAACTTTATTAAGAGTCACTAGCAAGTGACATCAAGTTTTCATATTGGAACCTGAGCTTCTAAAAAATAAATCTAGTAGTTTTATTCTCAATTTTTACTATATCTATATCTACTTAATATATCTACAAATAGCATTCAAAATGTCATAGTATCTCATAATCTATTTCATATATATATATTTTTAATTTGCTAAGTGGTTATTTTGATAAACTTTTTGTTCATCACTTCATCATGGCAAACGACATAGCAAACAAAAGTTGTCACTGATATGATTGTTTTAATATAATGTATTGTTCTGCGATTTTGTACAGAAACATATGGTCATACTATTAAATGTGTAAACTAAACATTTCAGAGTACTGCACTTCTACATGCAGTACGTAAGTGTTTATCTGTAGTTACCCCCTTAAATGTGAGGGTCCCCTTAAGATGCCTTTTCCCCCCTTACTGATTGGATTTCCTATTGGTCTTGGCTTGAGGGACAACTTCCTGATAATTGGAAATTACAAATTACCAGCATTATTGGTAACATACAGCAGTAATTCTTTATGGTTTTCATGATTTATTGGAATCCATTGGAGACTCAAACCTTGACAGTCATACATTAAATATGAGAAAAAGGTATTTTGTATAGAGCTGTATTATTAAAATTATTATCTACATATCTACATCATTTTTAGTATTGTCATTGAGTGTAATTTAATATATCACTTTATCTCTATAGGATGACGAGGTCAGGGAGAGTCGCTTCAGCTTTACGGCTTATGGAATGGGACCTTGCCTACAAGCAAAGGATGGGATGACGCAAAAGGGACCAGTTAATCCAGCTCCTCCAGCACCAAAAACACATGAGGAAATGAGGAAGGTGTTCATTGACAGAGCAAAGAAGATAGACACACTATCTCGAGCTGGCTTCCCTCTAGCTTTTTTAATTTTCAATATATTTTACTGGGTTATCTATAAAATTATCAGGCATGAGGACATACACCAACAGCAAGACTAAAATCCTCAGAGTTAGTAGCATAGGCTGGCAAAACAATGCAAACACTTTGACTGCATGGTAGGTGTAAGGGATTCCAAACATAAACAAAATCTGCTTTATACCTTACCAGATATTTTGGGTTTTTTTGTTTGTTTTATGTTCAGGATAGACTTACTCCTACCACATGCATGTTTAAGTATCATCACTGATGTAACTTCTATGACTACTGCTGTAACATTTATGACTACTGCTGGAAGGTTTATCACATGCAAACCAACACAAACTGACCATCTAATTGTATATTATGTCTTGTCCAAGCATTTCTCTTCCTCAGATATATACTATCCTCCCTGACCTAAACCATAAGTAGATTTACACATTTCTTTCAATATGCATTGGCCAGCCATCTTGCACCAAAGGCTATAGGGCCTAATCACTAGAGGGAGAGTTCATTTAGTATTCATTAAACCTGGACTGCAAGAAGAGCTTGGTTGGGCCTGTATAGTCTATAGTTATATTAGTGAGATATCTTCAAAGTGTCCTCACTCTTTGAATTATACATTATGCAGGGGAAGCTTAGCCCTCCCTCTTGTCAGCAAGGGCCTTTCATAATCAATAAGAAATTGAAATAGTTGAAGCCAGAACTCTACTGCCAACTCTCAATAAGCTCTGAGTTGTCATTCACACCTCTAACTCCAGTTGGTGTGTACAGCAAATTGCATACACGACATGCAAATGGTAATTCAAGAGACTATTTCCGTATTTCAGTGATTTTTTTTTTTGATTTTTTTTTTACAATTATATGTGAGGTATTAATTTTGAACCATGAAAAGCTACAGTATACTGCCAGATGTTGATATAATACACAATCATTTCTATGTGGGATCAATAGTCAGTATTTGACATATTTTTACAAAGTGCAACGGACCAAAATACTTTAATTATACACACGTTCTCACTTATGTCTAAATTGTATTTATATATGCAGTTTTTGTTTTTAAAACTTTCAAAACTTGACTTCTTGTATTTTTAAGTAGCAAATAATATTTTCTTGATGTAAGACCGACGTCACATTTTATACAGGAAATATTTAGAATACAGATGTCATCAGTCTGGTATACAACACTTTTTTTTTTTTTAAAGTAAACTAGGATTAAAGTATTGTCTGAGTAGGGCAACTATTATCCTCTGTTGTACCGTCAAAAAAACCGTATTACATACATATAATATATATTACACTGCCTTCTTACCTTAATTAACTATTGATAATTTTGATATGTTAATTTTCTTTAGATTTATCGATTGCATTTAAAGATCAAGTAACTTAAATAGAAATCATATTTTTTAAAGAGTGTGTTGATTTTGTAAATAACTGAAAATAAGTAGGAGGCACATTTTCTCCTCCAGAATGTATTTCATGCAAAGCACGATATTTAAATAATAACACAAATAGCACAGGAAATGTTACCGCATTCATAAAAACCTATTGATGGCCGTGGCTAAGATTGAGAAACATTAAATAATCTGTCTCCCTATCTACAGAGAAATATAGATTGAGGTTCGCGTGTATAAATAATGTAATATATTTTCCAACGCATCTGATCGCTGCAGTATGAGATGTTATGACACAAAATCTTTTATATCTATCATATCAAACATCTATCACAAAGTAAAAAGTGGCAATGTATATTGTATATTGAGTTTATCAAATTTCTTTATTGATGGCACTTTTAATAAATCAGTAAATTATATCTAAAATAATTTATCTCAGCTGATATATTTAATGTGGGTGTAAAGGGATATGTATTGATATGCAAGTCATTTCTTAGAATTTTTTTTTTTTTTTTTTAAATACAAAACTTGACTGGAGGAGGGCCCACACAGACAGCCCCCTTATCCCCCCCCCCCGAAACCCCAATAAACAGACATACACCGAATGTATTTTAACAAAGGAATTTATTTATTTATTTATTAACAATGTAATTAAAAAAGTCAGTTATGGAATATTTTGTCCATGGTGCCATCCAACTTGAACCTCCACACAGTGACACTAATCACAATTAAAACTATCAAGGGTCAAATACCATTAACCCTTCGTAAACTCTCAAATGTGCTGGGCGCTTAACGAACGCCCCTTTAACAGTAACCAGTTTTAACACCAGCTGGCGTAGGCGTGTAAACCGTATCCCAGCTGTGACTGACGGCGTCCCTTGCCCGTCAGCCCATGCACCAATAGGAATCTCAAGGGCCCCCAGCCCAAGGAGCGTCTTGCACTTAAACCCGAAGGCTTGTGCACCACGAGTCAACCACCCCTAAAGGTGATTAGCTCTAGCATCATGCCAGCATAAAACCTCCACAACAAAAACTGCATCACCAACAAAACTTAAATGTTTTGTAGTTAAAATAATGGCCTAAATTACCCAGGGTGCTGTCACCTGCGGTCACTGAGTGACCCGAGTGCCCCCCTAATCAGCTATTTACATATAGCTGCACTGTTCCCTATACGACCAAAAAACCCATAAGAGCAAAAGGGGAAAGTGGGGGAGGAGAGGAAGGGCAGCCTAGGCCCCCTCAGTTATGGGCCCCTGCTTCCATTTCTCTCCCTCTGTACTGAATGAAAAATGTTATGATGGGAGCATGATGGAAATACATATACTGTGTATATATATATATATATATCTATATATATATATATATATAGATATATATATATATATATATATATATATATACATACCGGGTATATGGGATAATTGGAAAATATCAGATTCTTATTTCAGATGGTTTTGAGGAAATCAAGGATAGATTATGGAGGATGTCAAAAAAAGGTGACAAATATATGCAAATATATATATATATATATATATTTCATCTTGAAAAATGACAGTGAGAGCCAAGGTCACTTTATTCCTGCTTTGTCTACATGTTGCATTTTTATTACTCCGAATATAAGCATTAGTTGAAAACAAACTGCCGCTGTACTTCTGCATCTATCACATATAAACTAGAGAAATACATCTTAGTTAAGGCTTAGAGACAGCAGCAGTGTTTTTATGGTGATAAGCAGATAGAATACTATATATTTATATATTAAATCACCTCATTAAAAATTATAAACATTACAAATATATTTAACTATTTTGAATTTAACATGGGCACACGGTGATTGTCCAAATATAGTGCCATAAAATGTGGTCATCCTATGACCTGGAGGCCAAATACTCAGCTCTGATTTCCATAGCTTCTGGGCCATAGTCATTCCCATACCTTGGAACTTTCCGGGTTTGCCAGGAGATTGCCGGGTGAACGCCCCCGACATCAGCAGAAACGCCCCTTTACTTCTGCTGAACCTCCCCCTGACATCAGCGGGACCGCCCACTGACATCAGGGGAACTCCCACTGACATCCCGCAAGGGAAGGCTCCGGGTAGCCCAGAAGTTCCCAGGTATGGTCATTCCCATAACTGGCCATTTTCTTAATAGCATGTGAGGACTATCTGTACAGTTTGAATGAGGGGTGGACAGAACGGGTTCTAGTTGAACATGTTATAGAATTGAGAACCGTGAAGAGTTTAAGGATTCGGGTGACATTTATGGAAACATATGGGAGGATAATAAATGAAGTGTTGGCATGAAGGATTGAGAGGGAAAGTAAACAATGGAGGTATTATGGAAGAAGAGGTGGAAATGACCCCCCCCCCAAAAAAAAAAGAAACCTGAAAAGTTAATTATGAATAACATCTTATGGTTTTATTTATCAAGGAGATTAATCCTGTCTTACACTTTTTATTTAAACAGTAAAACAGCCACCACCCATTAAAACTTATGGTGATTGTGTCTCCTTGAGAACCCAATGTATCCTGCTGGTAACTCTCCATTATAAGTAAATATTTCAGTCTTTGTTGCTAAATTAATAAATATTTGAAATCCACCAATACCTACCAATATTAGGAGTATTACTGTGTGAATCAGGATAATAATGAGTCTGTTACCACATAAGCAGATATACTGTTTAATGGCAGGGCAAAACTATTTTGATAATTTATATTATAGTCCTACAGTCCTAATTAATATTTTATATAACCCCACCATTTTGAGAAAATATACATTTATAATAATTATAATTTATAATAATTATTGCCATAACAGAAAAATAATTCTAACACCCAGTTTTATAAAATGAACTTAAGTGAAATACTAAGGTTCAAATGTATGTTAATTTAATGTATATGTCCCATAATCTTAGAAGTAGTCATACATGTCTTCCTATAATTTAGGTATACATGTGTATATATATATATATATATACACACTCTATTTAAGCAATAATTGTATACCAAAAAAAACAAAGATGCATTTTGAATGTAAAACAGAAGCAATCTTCAAATAAAAGATATTTTTGTGAAAATTTGAAAATGATTAATATCATAAGCTAAATTCTATTGCCTGATATATTTAGAACAAATGTAGTTTTCTGATGCATTCTGTTTGGGATAATTCTATCTCTGTTAATATATGTCTGTATTATATAGATTGTCACAGGTAAAGCTGACACATATTTGTCATATTATGGAAATTTTCAATTTTCAATCCAGTGGCAGTATTCTGTTTTACAGACACTTCAACGATTTACTATGGGAAAACCAAGGACCAAATGAGTCTCCCAAAAAAGTCTCAAATACTGTAGAATGTGACAGTGTTGTATTCTAGCCTAGGCTGATTAGACCTAGGATGGCAGTTCCAGGCGGGCAGAAGTCCTGCCACATAACCGAGGGCAGATTGATCAGGCTTCTTGGCATGCCACTGCTTCAATGTTCCTTGTAAGGGGCTCACATACGCTATGGAGGACTGTGCTTAGCTGGCACTCCACCGGCCAAATTAAATGCCACTGACTACAAGCATCACCTAGACCAGAAAAATTAGTATTAAAGACTTTGTTTGCAGGGCATACGTGGCATTGGTTATTCTGGTTAGAACTAGCAATGCATATTTCCCACAATGTCTAGATGTGTCCAATATTTTACTCCAGTGAGAGAAAACTCTTCAATCATTAAAGCCTGGAAGGAGAAAATGGAGTAAAATACATTCATTCACACCAGTGACATAAACCTATCCATGCATGATGACTCCTAGAGGATTTGTGCCTCAAATAATATCAATGTGGGAATGTAGATTTTCTGTTATTGAGATGATATATCATTTTAGTGATACAATGAAGGTTATGTAGAAAAAAAGTAATTCTAGTCAAAAGTCATTGTTATAACCAGAGCAACCAACTGAATATTCCTGCTGACTGGGCCATACTCCCAATTGCTTTAACATGTTTGTACCAGAATAACTTTGTATATAGGACAATAGTGTGTCTTTACTACACTTTGGTTTTCACACATATCTAAGCACTTATTTTAAAATAAAGAATTTGCTATAAACTGAAAGAAACATCCCCAATTTAGGTAGAATGCATATTTTGAAGTCTACTTTGCATGCACTTTACTGCATGCATATTGGTTTAATAGTTATTTTTTTACTTCTGTCTTGTTTCCTACTTTGCTTGTTTCAAATAAAATAGAGAGTAAACTTTATGCTGATTATGCTAAACGTGCATGACCTTCGCAAGTTGAACAAACTCTCAAGTATGTTGCCAAGCACATCTTGCATGTATGTGACAAATTCCCATTGACTGGAACTCAAGGCTAACATACACGTGTTAAGTTGGCATGAGCTATATGGTAATGTACTTGAGTACACTTACTGCTTCACCTGATTAGGGTAGTGGAGGAGGAAAATCAGACAGAATTGTGCAACTGTTTTTATGCAGTAAAATGCATAAGTGGATTCAAATATGCATTTCAATGAAAAAATGGAAATTGAGTCAATGGAATTAATTACATATCATAGTATACAATTTGTACAGAAAGTTAATATTTATTGCTATGATCAGTTTAGTGTAGGTACTAAAGTTTAGTTCTTAATTTGTTATAAATGTATTGCAGTAATTAGCTATTATGCTAGCTCAACAAATGCAATGCCCATTGGTTTGCCTGTTATCTCTAAATTCTGCCATTTTTTCTGTTCTTTACATTAGACATAATGTGACATATTAATCCATGTAAATCATTCATACAAACTGCAGAAATGAACAGAATACAAACAAAAGGGAGGTAAAATTGGATACATTAATCTTTGTCTTTTGGAAACAGGCAGTTTTCTCAAACTAATCACATAATGATGCACATAAACATAAAATTATTTGAGCATAATAGTATTTCTTAATATGTAGTAATTGTGAGATTAAACAGGCGACTGCCAGAATCATACCAGCATAAATCTGTATTTCATTGTATATTTATAATGTTTTTTGCATCTATATTTTATTATAATAAATAATTTATTGAAAATTCTCATTAAATCACAATAAAGGTTTACAATTAAAAGACATTTCATAGAATTTTTATTTTTTAATACTGTATATTTCATCTGCCACTTAAAAAACAAAAAAGCCATTTGTGACATCCCAGCCAATATAATCCCATAGACTGCTGTGTTCTTTGCATCTCATAAAAGTTAGGAGTAGGGGCGTAACTAGAAGCCTCAGGGCTCCGGCGCGAGAATCTGTTAAGGGCCCCCCAACCACCCCCAACCCAATCTACCCCCTTCTCACACCATCGACCCCCTTCTACCCTCTCCCTACCCCCCCTTCTCACTATCCCCCCCCCCTTCTCACTCGCGGTGACGTTATATGTCGGCACCCGAGACAGACGCCTCACGCTCCCACTACTGGAGTCGGGGCAGCGGTGAGGCAGGCGGTGGCAGGGAGCAGAGGAGACAGAAGGGGCGCCGAGCGGTTGCTGAAAACAACCGTTCGGCACCCCTTGGGCCCCCCCTGACTGGCAGAACTCCAGGGCCCAGTCGCAGTCGCGACCCCGGTAGTTCCGCCACTGGTTAGGAGCTACAGAAAACCTAGAAAAGGGTTCTCCAGATAAATGCGTACCTGACAACATTAAAAATGCTTCAATGCTCTATATTCTTTTAAGTAACCCTCAGAATGAGAGGTTTATATTAAAGCTGTTGTGTGCCACAGGCGCATATGCTTTATCAGCAGCAAACATAATGCAAAAACATACTGTTTGTTTGTAATGCTTGAATCATATTGTACGTCACTTACATTTTTTGTGAAATATGCAAGGACATCACTGCTTACATTTGTATTTTCATACATACATATATATAAATATAAAGACATAAGTATATATAAATATATATGTATATATATAATATATGATAGGATTGGGTTATAAGGATAACTATAAATGAAATTTGTGGATTTTATGTGTGTGCTATAAAGCCCTTTTGACTTTAAGAGAGGAAAATGTTCTTGGTCCTTCATAATTTATAGGGTCAGAGTGCTAGAAAAACCATGTATTGAATAGTTAACGAAATGTGAAGATGGAAATGGTACACTGCCACACATATGGTGTTTCAACATATTTATTGGGTCAGCTAACTAAAGCTGTCATCCGATATCCATGATTCAATGCTAGAAACTCTGTTGCATGCTTTATATTATGTAATTCTTCACATTTGTTACATGCTTTAAATGATGTGTAAAGAAATGTAGCTTACACACAAAAACATGTCATTGTACATATTTTAATGTAAAAATAAAATTTTCCTTTACTATGTATGCTGGTCCTTAAATGTATGTTAGATTCATGCAGACCTGTAGCCGTGTTCCAGCAGATGTGGGTTGCAAGCCAAGTCCAAGCCTGGCATACTTTTAGATCTTCGACTGGTTCTAAAATAGGCTCTAGCTTACACGCATTCCTCCTACAGAAAGCAATGCTAAGCACCTAGCGTGAACTCAAAATGAAGGGAGCAGGACGTCTGTCACTTCAGGCCTCTGGCATCAATTGCCAGAGCAGAGTGCTAAGCACCTGGATAGGACGCCATATCTCGGTGCTCGGCACTGAAGCCACATGCACTGAAGCAGAGGTCTGACGTGACAGACCTTGCAGTCCCACTACAGAATTGAAGAAACAAAGCACAGGGAGAAACAAGAATAGGTGCTATTGAGAAAGGAGAGAGCCAAAGTGAAATGAGAGAGAAAATGAGGAGGAGGGATACAGGAGAGAAAATGGAAAGAGATAATGAGAAAAAAGGGATGGCTAGAAATGGGGAGATAACAGAGATAAGGATAGATAAATAGGAGAGATAAGGTAAAGAAGAGTGATAAGGAAAAAGAGAAGGGGCAATGAGAAACGTGTGCTTGTATTTAAAAGTGTGTGTGTACTAGAGCAACTGTGTCTAGGGGCCAGTAAGCATGTGTCAGCAAGGGCAAGTGTGAGCCAGTATGTTTGTGTGTAAGGGCAAGAATGAAAGTGCATGTATATGTATGTGTGTATGGGCAGACCTTTGTAAGAGTAATTTTACTCCCTCAAGATAGACAGAGGTATGCTCTGGGAGTAAGGAAAACGAGGTAAGTACTGACACCTGGACATACCCCTCTTCTCCCTAACTTTCAGGAGGAGGTGGGATCATGCAACGCAGAGTGAGCTTCATCAAAGACTGGCTGATAATGGTAAGAGAGCTGCACGAATGTGTGTCTGTGCATGTTATTGTGCGTCTACCTGGGTATGTATGTGTATCTGGGTATGTATGTCTGCCAGGGTATTTTAATGTGTGTGTCTGTATGTTAGTGTGCACCTGGGTATGTATATCAGTGTCTGCCCAGGTATGTTAGTGTGTATCTGTTTGTCATACCAAAACCACATGCTTTCTTCAGAAGTGCTGCCGCATGGCTGAACGCTACTTCAGAAAATCAAAATCCAGCGAAGACTTTACTCACTATAAATTGATGCCTTGCACCTGCAACTCTACCCTCTCGCTTGCTAAACAGCTCTGTTTCTCTACTCTCATATCCCCCCTTTCTTCCAACCCACGATGCCTTTTTTCTACCTTCAACTCCCTTCTCTGTCCCGCCATACCCATACCACAAACCTCTCTCACTTCCCAAGATCTTGCTACCCACTTCAAAGACATGATCGAAACTATTAGACAAGTCCTGTCTTCTTTGCAACCCCCTCCTACACCACCCACCGCCACTCTCTCCACTCATCCCATACTAACTGCCTTTTCCCCTACAACTGAAGAAGAGATAGCCAATGTTCTTTCTTCCTCTCACCCAACAACTTCACAAAGTCTCTATGTCCCTCCCTTGGTCCATCACTTACCCACCTATTTAATATTTCTCTATCATCTGGAACTATACCAACGGCATTCAAGCATGCGCTAATCACATCCATTCTAACAAATACTTCCTCAGATCCCATCTGTCCCATTGCCTTATCTTTTGATCCACTAGGGGGCGCTTGTGTGAACCGGTTTTTTATTTGAAATATAAACAGAAAAAAAACAATAATAGTGTAATACTTCAAACCCAGTTGCCATATGGATATGATATATATGCACTCACAATCTGAATGTGCTGATCAAGCTTGGTATATAAACCCACCGCGATCCGTATGTGAAGTATATATGAAAAAAAGCAACAACATGAAAAACACAATGGAGTGGTAACCTTATATGTTCTGGCACGCCAGAACAGATGTGCACTTACAAATGTAACTGGTGTGTCAGGCGCCTAAGAGTTTCGTTTCCTCAGTCCTTCACAGCCGCGTGGTTGTATATAGCTGTTGTGTATATGAACTAATCCACCACACAATATATACTGGTGAATAAAAGTCCAAAGTAAAAAGAGCGTTTCGCCAAAAAAGCGGCTTCCGCGTGAAAACCGGTTCACACAAGCGCCCCCCAGTGGATCAAAATTATAATTTTAACACCAGGAGAGTGTTATTACGGGTTTGCAGCTGTGTATCCGGTAAAAAAAGGGGGAAAGGAAAGTATACCTTTTATCCTTGTACACACCTTTTTCACACTGGTTTTCACACTTTTTTAGTTTCTACCATTGCCCTATCTCTCTGCTTCCTTTTACCTCTAAGTTGCTTGAACGGATTGTGTACAATCGACTTACTAACTTCCTCTCCTCTAATTCCCTCCTTGACCCTCTACAGTCTGGTTTCAAACCCCTTCACTCTACTGAAACAGCTCTAACAAAAGTCTCCAATGACTTGCTCTCTGCCAAAGCAAAAGGTCACTTCTCCATTCTAATACGATTGGATCTATCTGCTGCTTTTGATACTTGACGCACTCTATTGGTGGTCAGCAGGGGGCTCGTCTGCCATCATCCATTGCTCATACGAACATTTAAACTCCTGGCACCAGAGCTGCTGCGGTACGCGCTAACCCCGCCCGTATTAACCCCGTATACAAAACTGGAAAAAATTAAGAAAAAACGAACACGAAGAACGCCCATGAATATTCGCGCAATACGAAGATTTTTTTTTTTGCCGAAGACGAGCACGAACATGAACACAAAGACCTCCCTGGTGCCCAAGTCTAATGTTTACATACATTCTTTGCTGTTGATGCTGCAGGGGACATTAGGGTGTCCCATTAAATAATAAAAAAATTAAACATCTCTTTCATGTTACGCAAAGACAACAAATTTTTTTTAGTATTTTGGAGTCTACTACTACTATTTGACTTCTGCAAAGTACTAACTCACTAGTGTGTCTCCTTAACGGTACCGTATACAAAAGATAGTGGAATTCTTGCAAAAAACAAAAACATCACTAAATATGAGTTTTGAGGAGTGTGTGGTGGCAGATAATTTGAACAGACCTCCCGGCAGAAGTGGTAGTGTTTAAATTATCTTGCTGTATTAAACACGTATAGGATAGACATATGGCTTGAATGTTTCCAAGCAGGAATAACGGGTAGACTAGATGGTCCAAATGGTTCTTATCTGCCATCAAATTCTATGTTTCTGTGTAAAATTAGATCTATCGGTTTCTTTAGCAATGGAATAAATTCACCATACAAAAACACTTTAGAAAAATACGTGGAAGTGAAATGTTATCTTAAGAAAACACAGTGTTTTTATTTTCCCTAGACAAATGAGAAAAGGAACTTATCCTGACCTTAAATTCTCTGACTTTCAACATGTGTTTTACATCAAATTACTTCTCAATAGAAAGTGGAAAATGTTAAGACTCAGCTGATATTTAGAGAAAACAGCTTCCTTAGATTTTTTTAGCATATAAAAAATGTACACTAATTTCAATTATTACTTAGACGTACTGTGTCAGTGCAGATCTGGGCACCTGCTCTGTTCAAATTAAAATCTGCAGCTCCCTATCCCAGTAGTGTACCTAGCGGGGGGCGGGGGGGCGGTCCGCACCGGATGCCGCTCATCGGGGGTGCCAACTTGCCGGTACCCGGCACCCCTCCAGAGACAACAGTAATGTCCGCCGCTGGAGGAGCAGGCTCGCAAGGGAGCGGTATCTGAGGTTTTTAACAGACCCCTGGCTCCCTTGAGTGATTTCAAGCCGGTCCAAGGATCTCCCTTGAAACCGGCTTAAAATCACTCAAGGGAGCCGGAGGTCTGTTAAAGACCTACGATACCGCTCCCTTGCGATCCGCGCGGCAACAGCTGCTGTTCGCCGGGGTTTGTTGTGAGATCCCGGCGCACAACACTGAAGCCGCGCCCACCGCTGTCCGTGCCCTCTGAACCGGAAGAAGACAGATGAACTGAAGAAGAGGAGCGAAGAGGAGGAAAAGGAGCTGTAAGGAGAAAAGAGGAAAGGTAGGAAAGCATGAGAGTGACAGTGACAGTGAGAGTGACAGTGAGAGTGGATTAGTGTATGTGTGGATTAGTGTATGTGTGGATTAGTATATGTGTGGATTGGTATATGTGTGGACTGGTATATGTGTGGATTGGTATGTGAGTGGATTAGTATGTGTGGATTGGTATGTGTGGATTGGTGTATGTGTGGATTGGTGTATGTGTGGATTGGTAAATGTTTGGATTGGTAAGTGTGTGAGAGTGATGGGTGTTATGCTGTACCATTTCCAATGTATTTTTCATTATATAATTATGCTCTAAAGTACATCATAACTCCCATCACTCTATACTGTTCCATACAGTAGCAGAGCTAGGAGACAGAGGCCTTGCACCCCCACCGCAGGACTCCTGAAAGGTAAGTGAACTTCAAAGAGGGAGAGGGTAGATAGTTAGGAGGGGTAGATAGGGAGAAGGGGTTGAGACGGGGGATAGGGGGTATATAAGGAGAAGGTAGTGAGAAGGGGTAGAGAGGGCAATCATACTTCTATCATGCCAAGTCTGCGAGTACATCCTGGAATCTGGGTATGCCTGGGCATGATAGGAATGTGATTGCTGTTAAAAATCATATATATATATATATATATTGTTATTTAACATAGTAGGGACACAATATGTATATAGGTTGAACTTGATGGACTTTGGTCTTTTTTCAACCTTATGAACTATGTTACTATGTTACTATGTAAGTGTTTTGTCCTATTTTGGTGTGTTACTTACTTTAAATAAAAGTGTTAGATTTTTTTTATGGTGTGGGGGGGTCATATTCGGTTTCGGCCAGGTAAATGCTGCATTTTCGGTTTTAGTCCAGAATTCGTTTCGGTGCATCCCTAAGCCAGACAATGAAGTGGTAGGCCTACACCACATCAATGTTTGGCTTAGTATATAGTGATAGGAGTTATGCTGCACTATTGTCAATGTCTGGCTCAATGTATAGTGATAGGGATTACGCTGTACCACCGTCAATGTGTGCCTCAGTAAATAGTGATAGGTGTTATGCTGTACCACCGTCTATTTCTGCCTCAGTATATAGTAATAAGTGTTATGCTGTACCACCGTCAATGTCTGCCTCAGTATATAACGGTAGAAGCTATGCAGTTTTAAAGTGTGTCTGGGGGGAGGGGGTGCCACATATAGGATCCGCCCCAGGTGCCAAATACTCTAGGTACGCCCCTGCCCTATCCTAAATAATGTCACCAAGTGCTGTGTTTTGCCGAATTAACTATAGTTCATGTCTATAGATATATGGAAAAATGTCAGATCTTCTATCTAGTGAGTCTGTCAATATATACCATGCCGACCTGATTCAAATAACCCATCTAAACCTTAATTGGGAATAAAAACATTTTTTTCCAAACTATTTCTTATTCATAGTTTTCTTTTTTGTTAAATAAAGATCTATATTTTATATGACCCAAAAACATAATCAATTCATGCAGACAGGTGGGGCAACAAGATAACTGCCCAGCTTTGAAACTAATTGCGTCTAATACTTCCATGCAGGAAGCAAGCTCTTTCCTTACAATGATAACACAGGAATTAATCTAAGTTTATGCCATGCAATACAGCTTTGTTTGCAATCAGAAACAAAAGCCAAGAAACACATTTGCGAAGACATTCTGTAATAAATCAAATTAAATTACTGACATCCTGCTTTTATATACACAAGATAGTATGTTCTGTTCTGTACACATGATCATCAACATTCTTTTTTCTTTTATAATTTTATTATTCTAAAAGCTGCTGGTTCTTAAAGGTAACTTTACACAGTCACCTTTGTAGTTATCACATTGTAGAAATAAGAAATTCCAGAGGATTGTGTAAATGTTCATTTTTCACAAACAAAGGAACACTTCTATGGCCCTCTGGAGTGAATTAAATAAAAGGAGAACTCAGCATTTTACCTTTCCAACTTCATTATGATGATATGGATATATGGATTTATGAAGACTATATAGACTTCTCCATGTTCGTCATAAAATTTCAGGACCTTTAGATGATTCCATCTGAAGAAGGGACCTCTGCAGGCTTATGTGATGTTATGTTTTTTTGTATGTTGACCAAATAAAAGGTGTTAATTTCAATTTATGATGCCAGCTTCACTATGCATACTTATCAGTATTTGCAATTTCTGAAGTTGAGCATTTTTTCACATAAAAACACATGAGGTCATAAAGTTACTGGGACTTCTGACCACAAAACAACCCATTTCCTGCTGATAACCTTAATAATTGTGACATTTGTTGCAATAACAGGCAGCCGAAGCATGTATGAACCAAAGAACTAGACAGGAAAAATGTATATGGTGTGAATAGGACACAGCACTTTAAGAAACAGTTAAGCACTGCATCATCCAGTCACCAACTTGTATATCCCAATGATACAGCCTAACATCCAAAACTAGTCCTTACTAGTGATGGGAAGTTCGGATCATTAAAGTGAATCGGATCATTTCGATTCGTTCACTGAAATGATCCGATTCATGATCCGGATCTTCGGATCACTCAGTGTGTCTGCACGGAGTTACTGTTTTCCAGTAACTCCGTGCAGGCACACTAACGATTGGCCCCGCCCCTTTCATTATGAATCCTCCCCCCTGCCTCCAGTGATGTCAATGAAGGCAGAGAGTCGTTCAAAGATTCGGATCTTACAGGGATCCGAATCTTACAGTGATCCGGATCACTGTAAGATCCGGATCACTGTAAGATCCGGATCATTGTAAGATCCGGATCATTGTAAGATCCGGATCTTTGAACGACTCTCTGCCTTCATTGGCATTCTAATCATTCAGAGAATGTCACCATACTGTTATAAATAATACATTAATAATCACTGCCCCCAGGATTTACATTCCCCTTTACCTGCAACTGCACCTTAAGTTAACTTTATTAAATTAATTAAATTAACCCTCACCATTAAATTAACCCTAAACACCCCATCAACCATGTCTGCCCCTAAAATTAACCCTTAACACCCCATCAACCATGACTGCCCCTAAAATTAACCCTTAACACCCCATTAACCATAACTGCCCCCAAATTAACCCTAAACACCTCATTAAGCATAAATGCCCCTAAATTAACACTAAAGACCCCATTAAGCATAACTGCCCCCAAATTAACCCTAAACACCTCATTAAGCATAACTGCCCCTAAATTAACACTAAAGACCCCATTAAGCATAACTACCCCCAAATTAACCCTAAACACCTCATTAAGCATAACTGCCCCTAAATTAACACTAAAGACCCATTAAGCATAACTGCCCCCAAATTAACCCTAAACACCTCATTAAGCATAACTGCCCCTAAATTAACACTAAAGACCCCATTAAGCATAACTGCCCCTAAATTATCCCTAAACACCCCATTAAGCATAACTGCCCCCAAATTAACACTAAAGACCCCATCAACCATACCAATTTATTAGGTAATTTATCTGGAGTACATGCAATTAATTTAGGGGCAGTTATGGTTAATGGAGTATTTAGGGTTAATTTCTGGGGCCGTTATGGTTAATGGGGTCTTTAGGGTTAATTTCAGGGGCCGTTATGGTTAATGGGATCTTTACGGTTAATTTCAGGGGCAGTTATGGTTGATGGGGTATAAGGGTTAATTTTATGCTGATGACTGAGGGTTAATTTAATTAATTTAATAAAGTTAACTGTAGGTGCAGTTATAGGTAAAGGGGGGGCAAACTCAGGGGAATCTAAATCCTGGGGGCAGTGTGAACATTATTAATGTATTTATTTATAAAAGTATGGTATCAGTGATATTCTCTGAATGATTCGAATCTCTGTAAGATTCGGATCCTTGTAAGATCCGGATCCCTGTAAGATTCGAATCATTCGACTCTTCGGATCATTCGACTCTTCGGATCATTCGACTCTTCGGATCATTCGACTCTTTGAACGACTCTCTGACTCTAAGAGTCATCGTTCCTGTGTGAATTAATGAGCTGTAACCTGACCCCAGAGTCTGTGTCTGAGTGCTCTGCAGATGACTCACAGCTCTAGGATCAGGTTACAGCTGCATGATTCACAGACTGAACCGTTACAAACGAATCGTTCAGTCTAGTGAACCGACTCATCCGGATCACTAAAAAGAACCGGATCAAATGAACGATTCGTTCATGATCCGGACATCACTAGTCCTTACCAGTCACTTAATGACATAACTATATATAATGCAACTAGCATCTACCATGGGGGCTCCCCTCCCCCCTTCGTCCCATGACGCTTAAAACCATCAATGTTAAACACTAGCCGGCTCTTTTAGCTCAATGGATACATCCATAGTATTGATTAACTACTTTTCCAAAGGTCAGGGTAGGGCTGACCATCGGTTAACCACGACTACTCCTTCTTCATTAACAACCCTGACTAGCAAGGACAAAACAACCCCCCATGACTGCTGTGATGAGAAAATAGGTTAGTCATAAGCATACAAAAAGGAAACAACCCTATAAATAAAAAAGAGAAGAAGGGAAGGAAGCTGCTACTGAGCCGTTCGTAAGTAAAAGTGGCTCCAAAGGTTGGAAAAATAGGCCCTAAATAACATCCTAAATTGTCTCTCCCCCAGACCTGTCACTAACGCCCTCTCACACTCATACATGTTCCTGCTTACCAGGGATCCAGGGATCCTGAGCTGCTATGACTATGAATTATAGAGGTCCAATCCTAGTGAGCTTCTTCAACAAGAAGGGCAGAGTTGGCCACTTAAAATACAATTTTATATATGATGAGATTTCTTTAATGTCAACTCACTGTTTTAACTAGGTGTTATCCAAGGCTAACTCAGCCCGTCTCGTAGGAGGAACTCGCATTAGTTGGTCCTTCGAAATTTATAGTAAAGTTAATAAGTTAACTCATGAAATAGTGACTATAACCCTCTGTGCCTAATACCATAGCTACTCAATATGCATCTGATGTCTAGTATGTTAACTGGTAAATAACATTATCTGCCATTGTCAACAAGCTGTTCATTAAATGAGGGGCTTCATGTAACCTTATTAACAAATGTTAAAACAGACTTTTCTTCTGTCCAAATGCTTGCAATAATAAGGCCAGCTTGATGTAATTTGCATAATTATTCTTATCCATTCATTTATTACACCATAATTAAGAGGACATTGGTGTGATCTTACAATTTTATGGTTGGAACAAGATGCAAGTAGAGGTCAGGACAGGCAATACATAATTATTATGTTTAACTTGACCGACATCACATGCCATTGTTCAGGTCATGTTCAATATAATACATTGATAATCAGACCATACAGGCACAGACAAGAGGAACAAACTTAAAACCTGGCTGTTTGGATAGTATACTTGATTTGTTTTTCTTATTTATTATAATTGCACCTGTAGAGCATCCTTTTTTCTTTTATGAAGTTGTAGTCTCGAAGATACCTATTTAGGACTGTTTACTGAATATACATAAAATTGAAAGATTTGATTTTCTAGATTCAACATCATTTTTTTGGAAGCGTGTGACATATGACTCAATACCGCAATTGTCTGAAGTTACTTGTTAAGATTTCCAAACTGAAAACACATGGATTATGATTAATACTGAATAAACTTGTTTTCTAAATATAACATTGTGTAAAAATGTTGTAAGCTTTAAATGACTTCCTCGTTCTGTTAATAGATAAATACATGTAAACAGATTTATGTTAGCAAAACTTATCCACCTCCTATTTATCCTCTGGGTTTCATGCTTTCAGGTTTCTTTGGAAAATGACGTGTGATCAGAGCCACCAACTGAGTAATTCTTGAATAAAAGAAAATGTCATTTTAACACAGAAAAATGACTAGCTTAATCTAATTTTTTTTTTAAATATATCTTACGCATAAAACTCGCTGTCTATAGTTAACCTCAAAACAATACTAGAACTTTGAAGCTATCTCAATGGACATTGTCATCATTCTATGGATGATAGGTCCATTTTAAGGGACATTTCATAACGATACTTATAATATATAATACATAATTTTCAAGGAATTTAATAAGTTGGAGCATTATATAAAAACACTGCTAAAAGCTTTTGTTCTTTCTGTGCTAAAGAGTTTAACATTAATCATCATTGAGTACTTGAGAATGTGTTTCTTATGGTTTTCTTAAGGTTTGTTTACTAAACATGAGTTTATCATTTGTTAAGTAGGGGCTAAACTACATCATATTTACTAAACTGCCCCTTAAGATGGACAATTTATGAAAAATTGGAAGTCACCTAGTCTTGAGTTTGTGCTGTGCTGGTATAATGTGGGTGATTCAGTTTATCGGGCGTTTATTGGACTGAATTGCAATCTAGATATTGATAGAAATATAAATATTTTCAATATTCACAAAAACATTACTTCAAATTGAAACAAATCTATCCATAAATGTATTTATTGTATAGTGTTTTTGTTCTTGCCTTAAAACATGGAAAAATAATAATTTCTGCATTGGGATTAAACTTGAACGCCCAGGTTAAATTAAGCTTTAAGTAAAATGGACTAAAGTTTGTGTTTCTTTGCCATACTTGTTACTCTGTTTCTCTAACTTGCTAGTCTTTCTGTCGGTCTTCCCTTACCATGTAGGCAAACTTGATGAGTGCCCGGGGCACTAGGCAGGTAAGGGCGTCACCTTGAGGTTTTTATCCTATATTAGAAAGCAAGTGCATGCAGGAGAGTTTATCAGAGAGACGGTTACCTTGTGTGCTAGAAACTATGTGGCTGATCTTGTTTCTTGCAGCATTAAAAGGCAAAACAGTCAAGTCTCATAACAGTAACATATCCATTCAAGTTTTTTCTGTGTACTATTTACATATATTTAAAATATCTCTTACCATTTTACTTCGAAAACATCAACTGTATATGAATCTCAAAATGTTTCTCAAATGTGCTTGAAACTTTGATCAAAATATTTAACCATACAGTTGTTTAATTATTCTAATCATAAACAGTTAGAGTGGGAAAATATTACCTGTGTCTCAGATCTGTTGAGGGGAGATATAATAAAACATTTTAACCAGCAGCAAATTAAATTCAGAATAAATAATAAAGAAATTGATTAAAATGGAATGCCTATTTGTCAACACAGTAGAAAATAGATTTGCGAACTCGGATTCGTACGAATTGCAAATTTACCAAATTTTAGTACAGTCTGCGATTCGTACAAAGCCCCGAAAACAAGGCCAGACCGGTGGGTCCACATTGACTCATCCTCTCTCACCCTCTTATTCTTGTTTACTCTGCCAACCACTTCCGCTGACCAATTCCACATTTAGTTTTCCATCTAATTCATCTTTTATCTTCTCCCTTCTCTTCTCTCTTCTATCTTTGTGCTTCTTTACCCCACCATGATGACCATGCTTGTATTTGGATTATTCTGAAAGTTGGAAGAACTATTTAAACATTTTATAGTTTACAACTATGGTTTACCTATAATGATAATTTTTGTTGCTTTGAAGAATTATCAAAGGTATAGCTTACTTGTGATAGGACCCAGGTTAACGCAATATTCTTTTTTTAGTACTGCCATTGTCCATGGCATGATGATATTCATATATTTTGGAAACTCCCCTGTAATAATACTGGGTTTGCCTCAAACACCCAACAACAGAATGTCGTGACAGAACCTGTATTATATGTTAGGTTAAATAATTATAAATCATTAGATGACAACCCCTCAGTGTTTTTGTTTGGATAGGTCATTGGTCAAAAGTACTGTGAAAACAGCTTACCATAATTACCTCCATCACCTGTAATTATCCTGGTTTCTGGTTCATTGTGGGTAAGGCTAATAGTTTGCATATCCCAAAGTTTCATTAACCCTGTAAATAGCAATGGCTATTTTACCATTTTTTGCTGTATAGCTTTTTACTTTAAACTTTTCTTCTCTATCCTTAAGTGTTCCTACACAAATTATATATATATATATATATATATATATATATATATATATACATATATAAAAGGGTTTTCTTTAGATGCCCTTATTTTACTTATATCATCTAATGTACTATTAAACATAATCATGACATTTTTGGAAAAATGTAAAAAACACTTTTTCTGACTTTTATTTGAAGAATCTTTTACTCATGTACAAAAGCTAATGAAAATAACATGGTTAAAATATTCTAATACAATATCCAATGTTTTTATGTTGTTTTTTTAAGCACAAGTAGCATGTTGCTATTTCCAAACCATTTTGAAATAGAACCATTTGTCAGAACCAACCATATATGTTTGAAAACTAGACACCCCAGGGTATTTAAAATCCTAGTATTTTACCTCTTTGCATTCACTTGCTATTCAACTACAATCCAAACATTGTACTTAATGTTTAAGGTTATAGCTCCTGGTATGTGTCTAAAAGGCTACATTTGGGGCATGCACATTTCAGTTTTTCAACTTGACCATCCTGCCCCCATATCCTATTTGGGACATCTTTGAAGCCAATTCGATTTACCAAATCAAAATATATATTTTGACACCCCAGGATATTTAATATCCTGGTATTCAGTTCCCATACACTAATTCTACTACCAGACTTTGTCAAAGTTTGTGGTGGTATTTTTTGTGGGTTTTTATACACATTGTACAGGTATGAATTTATAGCTCCTGGTATATGTCAATGCCAAACACCCAAATATGTGTTCCTGAGTACAGTGATACCACCCATGGATAGTTTTGTTGGGTTGTTTGGGGACTCAAAGGCCACATATGGGACATTGTCATATGGGGGGGTCATTAAACTGGGTCACTAGGGTTTATTGATGATATGACTGCTGACAGAAATAACATGGTGAATTTTTAAGTGGTATACTATCATCCCAGATTCAGTCAAATGCTGCAATAGTGATAGGATAGCGCTTCACAGCACAGATGGACAATGATCCAAAACATATTGCAAAAGCAAAGAGTTAATCAAGGCAAAGAATTTGAATATTCCTCAATGAGTCAGTCACTAGAGCTAAACCAAGCAATAACTTAAGATAACTTGGTGATGTGCATGGGATCCAGGCCGCCATTCACTGCAAAGTATTTAGAATGAGACTTGTGCACACAGAGCAAAAATTATTCAGACAAAGTTTTCATTTCTCACTCATGTCCTCTGTATCTTATTAGACAACTGTTTTGATGTCTCTGCTTCTCTGTCTCCTTCTGTGCAGTTCTTCTTCATGTTCTTTACCTTCTTCTTCTTTTACTCCCATCTCTCAACTGCTCCTGGTTGTACCCTGGATTATCTTGACCACATCTGTGTACTTCTGCAACATGGAGTAGTCTCTGCACAGACCATCTTCCTCAATTGGAGGAATGGGGGGAGAGGTTGTCATCATGGTGTGTGTGGAGGCTCCGTCTTGTTGCAGATGGAAAGGAAATTTAGCCCTCTCAATGCAGTCACTGCAATTGTCTGGGAATATTAGACTTCAATCAACATTTGAGTTGTCTGCGATCCCAGACTTTCGATTCATTGATCAAATTAGAATCATGAGTCTTCTTTAATGTTAAACTCATTGTTGGTTAAGTGGTTTTGCTGGTTAGGTGATGATTAGGTGATACAGTTGTTTACTGGTTAGATACATTTTTACTGAGGACACTTATTGTTATGCATTTACACAATCGTATGTAGAACAAACGTTCTGTATTTCCCAGCTACAACTAACTTTATTTAGTTGTGCAGTGAAGTTTAGTTTTCGGGTGATCTGAGTTAAGATTTTTTCATTAAAGATATGTCTGACATTGCAATGGTTAACTATAACCTTTTTTTCTAAATGCAACCTGTCTTTAATTGTTTCCTGGATACTTTGCATTTGCTAATACTGAATAAGCAGCATCTGTTGGACTCTAAATGTTTAACACATGTACCCACTTTGAACCTTGACAAAATTTTCTGGGAATGCTGCCAAAAATGCTAATCACAGCTTGTAATTACTGTCAACCATCTCAGAAAATGTGCAAGAGGGAGAGATGACTCATCTAAGCAGGCAAATAATGAATGTAACTCAAATTTCTGGTGAGTTTTCATTAAACTGAATGCACAAGTCTAATAATTAATACTATATTTGTGCAGTACTGACTGCACACTTTAAAGGTACTGTAAAGTGTAAGGACATTTTGAGCTGATATCACTGTAGTCTAGTGGTAGCTCTTTTGCTGCATAACTGGGGCAGATCACCCTTTTGGCACCCAGGCTCCCTGGGTCAGTTTGGGAAATCAAAGATATCCCATATAACAAGCTCCTTAGTGAATTTACTCTGCATCAGGCAACCTTAAAATACAGTGCACAAACAGATGATACCCTACCCTATACACTATGCTCAGCATTGGTCAGGGTGGTCAGAGATAGTGGGGGGGTAGACTAGGCTTGGTTGCTCCTCTTGGTACAGCCATGATACGTCGCTGGTCAAACCATTGCATGCAAAGTGTTCCTGTTATCATTACTCACAATCAACAACAAATTGTATGTGAATCTATATCCTAATAAAGGAAGTAATTGAGCCACAAACAGTATTTTGTTTTTTTTGTGTGTTTCAGTTATTTTTCTATACCTACACCGATAGCCACCTTCAATAACTTGCGTTCACACTATCAACCTTATCTTTCTATACTCTCTATTGGTGAATGCGTCAGATAGGACAGCACATTGTACGTGCTCTATGCCATATATGTTTTTGGGACAGAATATTTTTGAGTCACTTAGCTGGGTTTACTCCCAGGCTAAAAATTACAAAATCTATTTTCAATACAAATCAACATTACAGCATATATGCTCACACATAAGAACTGAAAACAGAGTACAAAATAATTATAACTAATAATGATTAATAAGTATGTCAATTTTACCCTACCCCTACCACTGTTATAAGATCACTGGGAAAAATGAATGTTTAGTAGAGTTTACAGGAAATATACCTGTATCATGGCACGTAAAAAAACCCCAAAAAAAACAAAAACATAATGATGGCAAAGTGTACATACAGTGTTTACATAATTCATGAAGAACACTCTGCCCTTAACAAATAAAATATGTAATAAAACTGCAGGTTGGACTTCTTTTCCCTGACCTTTACATACACTCAGCTGTTATATCAAGGTATGCCATCAGAAACAGAAATCATCTGATAAAGATATTAGAAGTGCTGTTCCGCCTAGAAAACATTCTCTGGTATGTAAAGCAAATGCACCACAGTAGATATATTCTTCATTGCCTGCTTTTGTGTCACATGACATAACCTGCATGTCATGCCACTGCATGCTTGGGCTTGGCACATAATGTGTTAACTGCACTGACTCTCACAGTCTTCCCCTAATCTGCAGTCAGTGTGGCAAATATTCTCTTTGATGTGGGAGCAGAGGGAGTGATTTGATTCTAGGGAGCATGGAGGGGGGCCCAATTGCCTATATTTAATGTGTTTAGCGCACTTTATTGTTACCAGTGTTTCTAGTTAAATTTTATTGTACTTTTTGCACTTGAACATAAATAATCTCTAACTAAAAGTACCGTATTTGCTCGATTATAAGACGACCCTGATTATAAGACGACCCCCCAAAATCTGAATATTAACTTAGGAAAAAAAGAAAAAGCCTGAATATAAGACGACCCTAAAGGAAAAAAGTTTTACCAGTAAATGTTAATTCATGTAAACTATTTTTTTAAATAAAAGCTATGATTGAGAAAAATATTTTTTTTGTTTTTATTTCCTTGTATTTTCCAACCTGTCCCCCAGTTACGCACATCTGCCCCCAGGCTTGCCACACCAATATGGCACTGTGGCCCATGATATGCCTTTTAACCCTCTATATGCCACTGTGCCCCATGGTATGCCTTTTGACCCCCTATGTGCCACTCTGCCTCCAGAAATGCCTTATACCCCTATATCCCATTCTGGCATTTAGGGGGTTAAAATGCATATTATGGGGCAGAGTGGCATATAGGGAGGTATAAGGCATTCCAGGAGGCAGTGGCATTAAGGGAGTTAAAAGGCATTGTATAGAGCACTCTATAAGGCATTTCAGGAGGCAGAGTGCTCTATTAAATGCCCCCTTAACGCCACTCTGCTTCCTGAAATGCCTTATAACTCCCTATATGCCACTCTGCCCCATAATATGCCTTTTAACCCCCTAAGTGCCAGAGTGGCATATAGGGGTATAAGGCATTCCAGAAATGCCCTATGTCCCCCATTTAACACACACACGCACACACACTTACCGGTGCTTCCAAATTCCTGCTGTATTGCCGGGACAGCGGCTTGACGTCTCCTTCCGCTGCAGCCGGAAGGAGGTGGAGTTGGCAGCGGGGGGTTGTCTGCGTCCGTCGCGGATACCTTTCCCGGCTGTCAGAGATCAGAGTTCCGGCACCTGTGCGGGGAACTCTGATTTCTGACAGTCGGGGAAGGTATCCGCGACGGACGCAGACAACCCCCGCTGCTAGCCACACCTCCTTCCGGCTGCAGCGGACGTTGTCTACGCGGATCGCGTAGACGTCAACCCGCTGCCCCGGCAATACAGCAGGAAGCACCGGTAAGTAAGTGTGGGGGGGGGGAGACAGGAGGATCCAGGTCCCCTGCAGCGGTGCGGGGGATCTGGATCTTAGTCTCATAATCAGACCTCTATTTGAGGTCTGATTAGAAGACGACCCCGATTAGAAGACGAGGGGTATTTTTCAGAGCATTTGCTCTGAAAAAAACCTCGTCTTATAATCGAGCAAATACGGTAGATTTTTTTCCCTTTCTTTTTTGTAGTGCGGGGGACGCCAGAGGAGTAGTCCACACAGGGAGCCTGAACACATAAGGCCGGCCTTGGGCAACACCATCACAACTTCAAGGCTCCATGGTTCACAAATATGGTATGAAACTTTGTTTTATGCTTTTTATCTTGAACTGTTTAACTGTTTATATATTTGTTTTTATGCTTAAGTCTCTTTTTATATGCATTTTTGTGTACCAGTACTGTGTACTTTATACTGTCTTTGTTTACTTATCAAGTTCAGCCTAGAGATAGCCTTTTTATATTATCATGTTACTAAGGGATTATCTATATAGATATCTTAGTCTGGTTTTAAAGTTCTTGGTGGTGGCAGCTTGTTTTTACACTGGGAGTTTTGGGGGTGAACATTTGGCATTTATGGTGGTTGCGTGCCTTGCAGGGAAAACACCGGAAGTCTGGTTGGCGTTTAGCCCTTTCAAGCCCATACTCCCACATCTTGGCTCAGGTGACACTACAAACAGTGCACATTTTAAATGTATAAACCTTTTAAGAGCAATTCTGTTTTACATTTTTTTACACAAGGATGGAGCAAGGCATTTTTAGTACTTTTGCCAGGGAAACAAACTTTATTGGTTGCTGGCAGGGGCCTCCTTTAGGATCAATCAATTGATTGATTCCAGAGGAGGCCCTTGCAGAGGACCAATAGAGTTGTTTGCAAGGCCCTTTAACTCCTGACAGCGAACCTACGACCACAAAGATTCTTTGTTGTGTGTCTTCGTATACGTTTTGCCGCCGCCATGTTTGTATGTTCAGTATTCGGGCTGAACAACGAAAATGCACCCTTCGTGTTCGTTTTCTGGTTCGCCCGAATACGAATGCACAAGTCTACTATGCAGTGTAAAAGATAGAGTTTTTTTTCTCTAATATTTTTAAAGTTTTTGGTTGTTATTTTTTGCTTTATTATTATTTTACTTTTTTTGCATTGCCCTCATCAGAGAACAGTCCCATATGACTAAAGATTGTCTTGGGGTCTTTGCTGAACCCAGTGATCTTTCCGATATCACTAAGGCCTATATTTGCTCTTCAGATTTTATTTTTTTTCCAATTAGTTTTCATTTTTCACTTTTGTGATGAGGGAGAAACCTCACACTGATCTCTCTGCTTTGTGAATCACATCCTGTGTGATCAGTGTCTGTATAGACCCTGCGAGGTCTCTGTTGTCATGGTGTCCCGCGGTTGACTGAAACAGAGGTTGGCAGGAGAGTTCTGGTTTGCTAATTGTCAGAAGATATGATGTTCTATGTCACCCTCATGATCCAAAAGGACAGTTCTTTTTTGGAAGCTAAATAATTATTTCAAGGAAAACATATTTGACAATTAATTGAGAAGACATGGACTTGGGAGTTGCTATTTTAAAAGATTTGAAGGTGAACAGGCAGTTAAACAGCAGAAGCCAGTATAATGCTAGATCGTATTGGCAGAGGTATCAGTAGCAGGATACAAAGATGTCCTACTGCCGCTTTACAGATCACTAGGGAGACCTCATTTTAGAATATTAGTTCCAGCTTTCAGAAAGATAAATAGAGAGAATTCAAAAAAGAGCTACTACAATTGGATGTGGGCCTTGCTATAAAAAAATACCAGGAAAGACTAAAACTGTCTCCTCTCTAACAAAGTGAAGGGATAGAGGAAACATGACAGAAATGACTATATTAAACAGATGAAATAAAGTCATAGCAGTCCGACTCACAGTTGAGTTGAAAGCAGTTCCATTCGTTGGAGTGCTAGTGGCAGGTCCCTCGAGGGAATGGTCTCTATGTCCCTGCCATGCAAGTAGCACCCTATATTTTTAAAAGGGAACGCACTCCAAGTTTTAATTGCTGAACGTGCACTTTCTTTCCGAAGTCACTATCTATCCATCTATGAAAGTTTTGAACATTCAGTGCCAGGAATTGTGTTTCTAAGTTTTATCGTGAATAACAGCTTTAAATCTAACAGATCAGGTAGAACACCAACTTTACAATTTAACAATACAGTCTAAGGTTAATTTTAAAGTATAAGTGTATGTTTATTTTATTTTTTGAAGAATAAAACACCTGCTATTGTGTATTTTTAAACAAGCTACAAAAATTTATATAAAAAGAAGAGAAGCAAAAAATAAAAAGAAGAACATTAAAAAACCCAGGAATTACATAAACCAAACCAGTCATTTGTGAATCACAGTTTGGTTACAAACCAATAGATTGTGAAATCTTTAAGTCATGATCATGATTAACAAAGCCTCCCCGTATTTATGAATGCTGGTATAGAATACCTGTATTTTTTTTTATATATATATAATTTCCCCATTTTTAATTTATAATGAATGATTGTAAAAATGTATTGATTTCTATTCTGTCTCATATTTTAAATATAAACAAAAAGATCATTAGCCAATATAATATATGGGAGTTGGAGAAAAAAAACCTCACCAAAAAAGTATTATGTTGTTTAATGCGTAGATCCATCTTTGATGATATATCACTACTTTGATAAATCATTGCTCAGTTGATCAGAGCAAGGAAAACCACCAGTTGGTCTTTTAGAAAATACCTAAGTAAAATGTTACATCTCATCTACAACACATAGGTGTAAATAAGACATAATCAGTAGACTTGGGCACCAGGGGGCTCTTCGTCTTCGTGTTCGTCTTCGGGAAAAAAAAATCTTCATATTCCGCGAATATTCTCCTGTTCCTGTCTTCTCTTCGGGCGAATATTCGTGGACATTCTTCGTGTTCTGTTTTTCTTTGTTTTTTTCCGGTTAAGGGGTTAATACGGGGTTAACGCGTACCGCAGCAGCTCTGGCGCCAGGAGTTTAAATGTCTGTATGAGCAACTCTATTGGTCGTCAGCAGGGGGCTCGTCTGCCAATGGTTGATGGCAGACGAGCCCCCTGCTGGCGACCAATAGGGTCGCTCGTACAGACTGTTAAACTCCTTGTGCTGTAACTTGTCTGGCAGATACCATTGGTCTCCCTGTTCTGTCAGTTAAATGTCCGTATGAACAACCAATAAAGTCGCTTGTACAGACATTTAACTGATAGAACAGGGAGACCAGTGGGATCTGCCGGACAAGTTGCTTCATTAGGGGTTAACTTTTTAAAGTCTGTACGAGCGACTCTGTTGGTCGCTCGTACAGACTTTTAGACTTCTGGTGCACTTGTTGCACCTTAAGGAGTTAAGGGGCAGAGCGAGTGAGCCTATTGGTCGCTTGCACGGCCTTTTAACCTATGGATTTCCGCTTCCGTTATTATCAACCAATTGGTTGATGCCAGAGGAGGTCCCTGTAGGCGACCAATAGGCTCATTCGCACTGCCCTGTAACCCGTGACGGCGAACCTACAGATTTCCGCTTCCGTGAACTGCCGCGATGCCGCAAAGATAAGGTAAGTTAGAAGGGGAAGGGACCGGGGAGAGTGGTAGAAGAAGACGATCATGAAGATCTTCGTGGTGCGTGTCTTCGTCTTCGCCTACGTTTTACCGCCGCTGTCTTCTCTTCGGCGTGTCTTCGGAACGAACACGAAAACGCACTCTTCGTGTTCGTTTTCATGTTCGCCCAAAGACCAATGCACAAGTCTAATAATCAGTAATGCAATGACTGTACCCTCATTATTGAACACTGAAGTAGAAATTCGGTGTATATACTTAGGGAAAGGAGTTTGCAGTAATTCTCATTACCTGACTTGTCTCTCTCTCTCTGGGATTTAGTCACTAAAGCCGCAGTTGACAGGGTACAATAGGAGCATATTAGGAGCAGTTCATTATGCACGATAGGCCTAAAAAGAAGAATTTTCTGAACCAGCAGTATCTGAGAAAAGTTTTAATAATAAATTCAATCTTACATTGAAAAATGTGTAATCCCATGCTCTGAAATGGCAATCTTTAGTCACAGGATGGTCTGAATTAGCAATAGTCTTTCAGTCCAATGTTCTTGTTTAAGGTACAAAGCATGCACCACGTTTCGTCAACAGCTAGGCTTCCTCAGGTGTGCTGACACAGTTAATAGCCCTATTGCAATTCATCTATCAGCATGGACCCAGTGATGTCAGACAACTTGATCTCAACTGTACTGGTATATATATAAAAAAAACATTTACGTCACACTGGTCATTTGAGCCACATCAGTTGAATGTAATAGTTTGTTGTGAATGGCTATAATTCCACTTAATTTTAAAATTAAGTTATGCTCCAATGAAAATTAAATTTCTTCACAACAAAGTCAAAAAGTGAGAGAACGATTGCAGATGACAAACCAAATTGTGATAATGGTATTTTTTTTATTATTAACAATTTATCTCAATTCAACATTCTAAGTAACCAACCAAATATGAACATTAAAGAGAAGACAGATGCGTAGAGGTTCATATATAAGCATCAATCCAACGTTGTTGGAATTGCTAAAATATACACATATTCTAGCCATTACAATTCCACCTCATCCATGTGTCTCATGTCCTAACCTAGGGTAACGACATTGTCCATTTTTTCTAGGACACGTGCATTTCACATGTTGCAGACCAGCATATAACTATATATATATAACTATATATATAACTGAAAACCGATTCCTTTCTGTAGCAATTTGGAAAAAATATATCCTATCTAGTCCCCGCCATACCTTTTGACTGTATAGAAGGAAATAAAACAAGTGATACTGATGAACTTAAATCCTTTATGAGTAACCCCCAATTTGTTCTAAATTCAGGCAGGTGTTCTTCTGACAGTGCTTGAATAACTGGTATAGGAGGAGTTTATGGCAATATTCCCATATCATTAGTTAGGACTGAAAATCTTACGTTCTAGCTTGATTTTTAGTAGCAATTAAAATTAGCACAATTAAATGAGTCAAAGAGGTTGGTCGTGTTTAACTTTTTTTTTTTTTTGCTCAGCTTGAAAAGTAATGCCCTGGAGCTTTTTAAACAGGAAAGGAATGCAAATCATCACTTATAATAAAGGTGTCACTTCACGGGGAAAAAAACACTGTTCTAGTTCGGAAAGCCTCCTAAAATCGTCAAAGAAAAGGCAACTTTTTTTTTTAGTATTTCCTGAGTTCTAAATCTTTTTTGAAACCTTTACTTTATGCATTCTAATTAGAGAATCTAACCATGGAAATAAATATATTTAACAACTCAAAAATAGTTTTTAAATTTTATAAATGTTATTCTAGTTTTAGGTGCATTTGAGACTACAACACGACATTGTAACTACTGTAATCAAATAGTGATATTGTGTCATTATCCCTTAATATACTTTTGTTTCACAATAGGTATTACTCAGCAAAATAGGTATTTTAAAATAAATAATTTTTTTTTTAAAAACCCTGAACCACACAGATTTGTTGGGGCTGCCCCGAGACACGTGCCATAGGTGCACTTCACCCAGCCAACATACTACTGCACACCCAGTGTGCTTTGATTGTGTAGCCTGTGAAATGATGTGCGACGATGTAACCCTGATTATACTGATCCAAACAATACAATGAATCAAGGCTACAGTGAGTTTGTTTTGGCTTCTATGCAGTCAGTCTGTGTGGATTTGATGTTTGCAGGTTTGTTTGGCTGCAGGCAGAGGAAGACTGGCAAGGGCCCCTTGGGCTGAAGAATTTTGAAGAATCTGTCTGAAGTGATGGATGGATCTTTTTTTCTTGCTCCTTTTATTGGTTTTCTATACATTCTTTTTCTGTAAATGTGGCATGTGTTGTGCCAAATGTGTTTAGGCTGTTTTATTCATGGGATGCTCCGACGGTCATTCCTCTTATGCATTTCTCTGAGTATGCCTGATTATATAAAGGTGGGCAGGCAATGTAGCAAAGCAAGGGGACATGCAAGCAGTAAGTTGTATTGCATAGACAGAGACATCAGTAGCAAAAAGATGGCGGTTGGCACCCTACTTTACAGACGTCGCCTAGAGCGTTGCGTATATTACTGATGAGTCCACCTACATAAGGACAGATTTTCTGGAGTTAAAAGAAGAGCAATCAAAATGTTGTAAAGTTAACAAAATAAACAACAGGAAAGAATAAAATACATATAGGAAACACATGATAGGGGTATGACAGAGTGGTTCAACAAAGCAGATGTATCTATATTTTAAAAGAAGGGAAACAGGGAAAGACACCATAGTCTAAATGGTTTTAGTCTTTCAAGAAAAGGTTATGATGTACACAAGACATGTATGAAGGTAGTGGGGACAATGCTGAACTCAAATTAACCCACCAAGAACCACACAACAACTTTCTTGGAACAGGCCACAGCTTTATTAAACAAACGTGAGTATGCACTGTCTTAGTACCTGTATCAAAAACAAACAAACAAACAAAACAATACATGAATAATACATAACAAATATAAAACAATATAAAAGACATCCCGAGTAATAACTTTAGTACAAAACTAACATGGTCCTTGCTGGCCCCTTCTAACTCCGGTTACCACAACACAAGAAGAAGGTACTCACCTCCCCCCTCGTCAAATAATACTCACAGCTTCCTCCGATGCCAATCACCAGCCAACCTTAACCTCGGTGGGCACGTCCAATGTAATTGACCACACCATAACAGAGGTCAGGGGAGGACTGAGCCCAATTTACCTTCCTTAACACCACCACAATCTCCGTAATTTACAACTCGTTTGACCAGCAAGGACACACCTACCCCCTGTTGTGACAAGGAAAGAAAAGCAAAATGATTAGATCTTTATTTTTTTAAATATGGGGAGGGCGGGAAGTACGTGATTGTTGGTCATCTTACAAAAGTGGCACTGACCTAGGTCACCAAAAGGGCATCCTTTATCCTCTTGGGACCCTCACCCCACCCCCAAATTGCATACGCCAAACATACAGCACTCACTCACACTCATACGTGTGCCATTTGCATTCAGCTACGATAATTACCAGGGGCCTGGACCAAGCACCAAATAATGAGCGTGTAAAAATAAACCTAGATGGTCGTGTAGAAACAGTAATACTGAGCAAAGTTTTCAATATCCATCACCTTGGCAACCAATAAAATAGGACATTGTACCAAAATCATTTCTGGTGATCCTGCAAAGGGTAAATGAGTATAAGCACATGCTACTTCGTGCACATTAGAAGCTTTGTAAAAAAAAAAAGTGATTCTGATTCTTATCACTATAGCAACCAGTGGCATGTCCCCGCTAATGTCCTATTATGAATGGACCATTTGAAAACATTGCACTAGTTATTTTTTTAACGTAATCTCACTGTTGCTGAATATATCTAAAGAAACACTTAACAGTTCTATTACTGCCTTCCTCTTTAAAATAAATGTATGCAAAAACAGGAACGAATCCTCAGAGGGATAATGGAACCAGCACAACGCGACACAGAGATAAAAAAAAATATAACCAAGGACGTGAATGAAAGGGAAGTACCGAAGTGTTATTAAGTTGGCAAACAGAAAAATCAATGAGCACTTAAGCAAAGAACACAGAACATGACGCAGGCAAACACGCAGGAAAGTAATTAGGATTTGTCCTTTCTTTATCTTAGTGAGCTCACACCTTAGTGATGAAAGAGTTAAAGGGCAGGTAAGATCACTGCAGAAACTGATTACCTATAACACGCATTTGGTATTGAGCTCAGTTTATTCCCGCCCACTGCTGGAGAAACTGAAGCCGAGGAAAACAGACAGATAACACACACTACCGACTCCAAGAGAAGGGGGAGGACAGGCACAGAAGCTGACAGAGAACAGCTGAACACATACACACACACACACACACACATACAGCTTGGAAGGGGGCAGCAGGGCTCTGAGCTTAAGCGCCTGCAGTGCTGGCGTGTGAGCTTGAAAGTTTGACTCACTTGAGGAATCAAAGTCATTTCAAGGCATCGGTGGACACAACTCATTTACCATGTACCTAAATGGAAAAGTGGCTTTTGTGACCGGGGCAGCCCAGGGCATCGGCAGAGCGATGGTGGTGGAACTTCTTCACAAGGGAGCTGCGGTAAGGATGCACTGTCCATCTATACCTGTGTCAATCACACAGAAACAATTGCACAGATCACTTTAATGCTTTTACCATAGCACCGTGTCACAAGCGGAGTACAGCTAAAAATATAACAGTGTTATTGGACAGGGACTTGCGATATATATATAAAGGCAACTCTAAAACAGGGATCTAGTACTAACAATGCAAAGTTATCATCTTATAATTCAAATTGAAATCAAATTTATCATTTTATAATCTGCATTATTTTGTCTATAGTTTTAAAAGTCTAGTAAAAAAAAATATCCCCATGATGACTTTTTCTAAGGACTATAGATGCCTTAAGCTTCTTAAAGTTAAAGGTGCAGTGCAGCAAATTGTCATAGTCCGGGATAGTTACAGATATGGGGAAGATGACAAATACTTCCGTTATTAGGATCAAAGCAGTTGCTGAAGACAGATTTATGCATAAACGCTATTTTTCCAGCGCAGTTTCTTCTTCCATATAAACAGTATGCAATTTACTATGAAATATAACATGTGCAAGCCTACTAGGCACAAACCGGGTTAACCCTCTGAGTGCCTTGGTAAACAATGCCAAACATCCCGTGCTGCAAAATATGTCGGTGCTAAGGAAACCAATACATATTTAAACTATTCTGAATTATTTATTATTTTGCCATGTGCATCGCAACTAGTAGCCAGCAGTATATACCATGTATAAATACAGTCAGTATGTTTATTCAAACAACTGGTGTATCTAAAAGTTATATCATATGAGCAAATAAATATTAATTCTGTATTCCATTGGTAAACTGAATGACCCTATAAAGGTCTATAAAGTTCTAAAGATTGGAATTTCAAGTTAAACGTTTATCATTGTAAGATATCAATATGAAATAATATTTAGGATTACACTGTGCAAAACTTTTAGATATCATTGTAAGATATCAATATGAAATAATATTTAGGATTACACTGTGCAAAGTCGCATAACAGGGTATGTTCTGGTTGTTTGCTTAGAACTAGACATCGAGGAGTTTTCATTATAATAGAGTGCTCTATGATCAGAAGCTGGGTACTCAATAGCACCAATGGCTAGAATATCATGAACTCACACACGCTGCTTTCTGCACGCCTGGAAGCAATTGCTGTCATATACAAACTTGTTTTAGCAGAAGGTAGACAGGTCTTCTGGCACCAGCATTTAAAGACACACATGCCTCATTTAAATACGTGAATGGATTTAACAAACCACAAGAGGGAAGTTAGGAGGAGAAATGTCGGAACAAGTGGTCATAACCTAAAACTAGAGGGTCAGAGGCTTAGATGTTATGTAATTACTTTACTAAGAGGGTGGGAGATACATGAATCAGCCTCCCTGCAGAAGTGGTACAGTTTAACACAGTAAGGCAATTTAAACATGCATTGCCTAAGAGGAGACCAAGTACTGAATAACGTTCAAGTCTTTAAAGCAGGAACAAAAAAACAGAGAATTAGTTGGCCAAATTGTCCTTATCTGCTGTCAAATTCTATGTTTCTATTTTAAAATAGTTTGTCTTCTGCTGTTTTCCACCCTTGTATAAAACCAGTGTTATATGTTGTATTAAGCCATCGCCAACCCCTTATAGTATTAAGGATTCAGTATTACATTCTTTACATAACTCTGCGATGCAGTATTTACAAAACGGTTCCATATTTTGGGCATTCATTCTTAAATCAAGCCAAGGAAACTAAGTCCAGTAACACTGAATCACTTTTTGAGTGTTGCCTTTCTGGAAAGGTTTTATCGGTTTTAAGTAACCCTAAATCTCAAAGATCTGACGTGTACTAGGAGTCCTACTGACCCCATCTAGTCCCTTTAATGGCTCATTGTATTTATCTGATGACCACTAGGAGCTCACAGACATTCTCTTTACTTGCTCTTGATCTGTATTCATCTTTCTTCCACTCTGCATGTTTGCTCTTTACTATGCTTTATCACCCACTTCAGCCCTCTCTCATACCATTACTGTAACTCGCCGTCCAGCACGTATCTGTGGTCCCCTGACAAATGGGTGGACTGTCTGCTAGCTTAAGTATCTGCTCAGAATGCAATGGGCAGCTCCCCACCAACATCAAAGTAGGTCCGTCTGCAGCTGGTTCTCAGAAGTAAGAAGAATATGGAAGGTCCAAATTCTCATTTCTCAGAGCCCAGAGTTTCCAGTTCTGTTCTTGGCATACCATTCATTATTTATCCTGCAACAAAAACTTTTGTTTATGTTAACAAGCTGTTTATGGTTTATAAAACTATTTGTGTTTTCATTTGTTTCTGCTGACTGGCTAGTGGTAGGGAAGGGTGAGGTCACTGCTGTTTCCATACAGCATGTACTACAAGCATTTCTCTGTTCCCTGAGTTTATTGACATCATAATCTGGGTTCCAGACCAGTCTCCCCTAGGTGTACACGCATTCCTCCAATGTTTCTATTTAAAAAAAAATATATATAGGTTTGAGGGCATCTGTGGAAAGAGGTAGTGCCTGGACATACTGAATATGTATAGACCTGTGTGTCTTACATACACCTAAAATATGACTTCTTTCTTTTATCTGCTATCTGTCGCGTCTGAGGAATATAGGCAACCTCATTGAAGGCAGAGTAGCAGATTTAACATCTTAACATTCCTATGTGTTCAGAAGGACTTTTTTCCGTTTCTCATGCAGTTTCTCCTGCAAGAAGGGCTGAGCTGGCCCCTGACAAGAAGGCTTTCGAGGAAGAGTCACTTATGGCCCTTGTTATATGTATTAAAATACCCATCCAGGGAAGGGGCTAATTATCTTGTACTGTGAAGCAACTTCCAATACCAAGTGTTAGGCAAATTGTAATCCTGATTTGTACATGCAAATAAGAATTCTACAAAAAGCTTGCTATGGATGTATCTGTATGTGATGATATAGAGTACAGGAAGAAAGCCCCAATATGTCTCACCTCTCTAACACGGTACAATATGTTGGTTTGCCCATAAAAAAAAATGGAAGTTTGCTGGAAAAAGCAAACAATTTTGTAAACTTTACACAAAACAATAGCCAGTTCAGTACATGACACACTTTACAGTGTTACTTTACTAAAGGTGTTACTTTACAGTTGACAAAAAATATGAATATTGAAGTGACCGGTCTTTGAGGATACATTAGTATTGAACATTTCATAGAAAATAACATTTTGAAGAACTAGGACTGAACAAAGAGGAAAACATGTAATACCTCTTTGCCCCTTTTCCCCACTCCCCCAGGTAAATGCCATGCAGGGGGTGTGTTTGGTTGAAAATTAAATGTCCTTCTTGTGTTAAACCTTACCTATATGTCCCAAAGGAAACCGCACATACCCATCACCTCTTGTTAAAGAAATGCTTCTTTCATTGCATTTACATTACATTGAAATATATGTAATTTACGTGATCATATCTACCATTTTTTATACCCTGTTTTAACCTGTGAATATTATCACTAACTTCGGATAAGCATGATTTACCGGTTGTCCTTTCTGCACAGCTGGTCCTGGTGGACCTAAATCGCATAGCGGGTGAGCAGTGTAAAGCTTCGCTGGATGAAGAATTTGGAAGTCACAGGACCTTGTTTATTCAGTGTGATGTTACAGACGAGAAGCAGCTTAAAGGTAAAGTGGAGGTGGATAGAATTAAACCTTTGAGTATCCAAGGGGTGAGCAACTCTTTGAACATTCCTATGACACAAAGAATCATTAAAATATCTAAGCCTCTTCCATTGTGTGGAGTTTTTTAATCACAATAACAATACAATGTTCATTGAACAATACAGTAGCACCTGCATAAAAGATTGCATGGCTGTATGAGCTGTAATATAATAATCCACTGTAATTATCCTTTGGCAATTAGAATGTACTTTATTAACTAAATTACATTTATGAGGATTTATGGCATGATCTGCTGCAATTGGATGATTGATATTGTTGTGGAACAGTCATCCATAATTGCCTCACATATGCAGTGCTTGCTGTATAAATTATTGTACCAAATAACATGGATAAACACATATGAGACATAACTCATAACTTCAACATAAGTTAAATTCTGATCAAACATGTTCTATGCATGAGAGGACTGCCAACTTTCAGATGGTGATGAGTGAAGGTCCAGCCAAATAGTCTAGTAATGCAGCCAAAAGCCAATTGACTTACCAAGCATTCAGTTCAACCCAGTCTGACAGACACTGACCAAAACAGGTGATATAGAAACCCCATTTAGAGCATAGAAATTATCAAGTTGTGGTGTAAATACTTTACCAAAGCTCTTGCTACTCTAGACCCTGCAAGAAAAACACACCAATAGCAAGACCAACTTTTGGATGTCAACCAAAATGGTCACGTTTGAGCAGCCCAGGGTGAAATTACCTGTTTCTGCTCATTTCAGTCCCCTTCTTGCTGTAAGCAAATGGGGAACAGTCAGTTATATTAAAAATAGTAAAGGTTTGTGTTACTTTTTAGCAACAAAATAATTTTTCTGTATGATTTTATAACATATGTCATGATCTTAATACTTGACTTTTTTAGATGCATTTCAAAAAACAGTAGAGCATTTTGGAAAGTTGGACATATTGGTTAACAATGCTGGAGTGAACAATGAAAAGGACTGGCAAAAAACAATTGAAGTTAACTTGGTAAGTTATATTGCTAATTCAGTATATTGCTTGTATTGGAGAATGTAAATCGTTCATGGTCTTACCGCAAGAACTAGAATTTCTCTGGGGCTCCACTAGAGATGTACCTGTATGTGGCTGAATTCTGTAGACATTCAAAGAGATGCAGTAATTGCTTGGCAAGACAAAAGCTCATTGCAACAAGCAGTTTCAAGATGTCAACAGAGAAATATCTAAACATATTCTAGCTCCAAGAACAAACAAACCTTTTCTTCAGAAAAGATTAGATAATTCTGGCAAAAGCATATAGCTGATTTGTTTACCCAGTCCATTTAAACATTTCAGGTTGAATTATAAACTTGTCATTCCAGAATCACGTATTGGATTATATATATATAACTGTAGCATTAACTCTTGAATGTTACTTTTCTATTCTGTTTTATTGTGTTTACTATACTGGTGGAGCAAGGGATACAAATATAATATACAATAATTTCTTGTAGGTGAAATCACTGATGGGTGCAACCTTTTGCTTTACACTGGGTAACACCACCACCACAATCATATTTATTTTAATCAAACCCTCTTTTACTTAATTTCTTTCTATATATAAAAGCTCATTTCAATGTTTCTTCTTTGGGTGGGGGAAGGGAGTGTGTAAGATCAGGGAATCTGCATACCATGTGATGCCTATTGTAGATATGTAGGGAAATGGTGCCACGCTGACTGTGCCATCTCCAGCTGGTGGGACTTGTCCATGAGTGTGGTCTTCTGTACTAGTAGGTTAATGTTTTGTAAAGGGCTTCTGGCTGTCAGGTGCTGATGCACCCAGCTACCTACTATTCCTTTAATAATTAATATAGCCTTGGGCACATACTGGGCATGTCTGCATAGCTGTTACTGACACCTTCCACACTTTTTATATTGACCTCTTAGTCAATCACCATTCAGTTGTTTTTAGTCCTTTTCTAGCACTTATCTAAAGCTACTTAACACTTTACATTCCTTGAGTGCATTGGTTATTGGTACAAATGGACATTAAAGGCCTTCTTTCCAAACTTCTAGCAAGAAATCACCTCAAATAACAAATTAAAGTTGTTTTTTATTAATAAGAAAAATGAAGAACATGTAAGGCTTTTCACCAGAAGAAAGAATATTTTAAAGTAATGAAAGCTTATGTAACTTTGTCCCTTTTCTTATGTTGGCCCAGTGGCATCAACATCTACTAAAACCATTTGGGTTTTTTTGTTGAGAAGCCCATGCCTATGACAAAATACACCTATAAAAGCTGGCGGAAACAGAACTTGAACATATTTGTTGTGGTTTATGGGATATAAAAGACCATTGAAAGCATCTACTAGCCCTCCTTAACATTTGGTACAATGTTTTCCCCTAATCCTACAGGCATTAAATTAAAAATAAAATGGTTTCTGAATCTGCCTGAATATTTTTCTAGTAACCAGATGTAGAACATCCACCAGCTACTTGATTTTGCACACTTCATGTGATTTGTACATACATTATCCATCAATGTCAGATGGTCCATTTGTTAGAAACTTGTTATCACTTCTTAGCTAGTGTAAATATGCCCATCCCTTGTAGAAAATGGATTACATTTCTGCTTACTTGGGTTCCTCCCTCTTTTACAGTGTATTAAATCATATTTATAGTTCTCGGTAATCCAGTGAATGCCTGTCACAGTTTAAAAGCTTTAAAGAAAAAAAAAATTAATTAGTTGGTATATTTCTGTTAGCTGCATGTGTAATTCTGCTTTGGGTAGCATACAGTTTTTTTTTTTGCATTAAACTTTCACATAATAGAAGGGATTGTAGCAAGTTATGGGAAAAAAAGTTTACATAATACTTACAGATTTTATATAATATTTGGTGTTTGCCTATATCTTGAGAGCCGAGTATAGCATTTTCATACGGCATGCTGTTATTCTTACAAGCAGAAAAGATATACCTGAAAAAGAAAAAAAGATACTTGTATACAGATTGGAAATTTCGTTAACATCATCCGGTCGGTGTCTTATTCCTTAAAGCTTCATCCACAGTTCCTACTGGCAAGGGAAATTGTAACAACAAAAACATTTAAAAAAAGTTCCAGTGGTTATTTAGTATATGTTTGTGATATAATTCTGGTTTATATTGATGTCTGTGAATTTCCCAGGGCAGGCTACCAAGAGCTCTCCTCTTATGAGGACAAAGCTAGCCACACAAGGGGCATGGTTGGTCATGAGATTGGTGGGATATCTGTGGATACGGACAGAGCCAGCCTCAGATAGCATTGAATTGGTTGGGAAGTTAAATGCCTCTCCCCTGCCCCACAGAAGAAAGTGAGTGACCTGGAGACTCAGGGAAGCAGCTCTATGCCCAGAGACTCCGAGGCCCAGAGAGTTCCTACATTGTGATGTACATTTGTTATGCCCATAATGATTCCTCATTATGTTGTGAGAAATACAGAGATATTTATATACTGCTTCATGACAACAAAATAGGCTTGTTGATAAACGGTCAGTAAACCCTTTAAAAAGCATTAGGGGACCTCTAGTCATCTGACTGGTGTAAGAACAACCAACATCACTGTCAGTCCACAGTGCTGGAAAGTCGCTGTTTGGCGGAAGATGATGGTAGATGTAGGGTAGAGCAGTTGGTGTGTCAGATGTTTGAATATTAACGTACTTTAAAATGCATTCTTCAAAAACAAATAAATAGAAATAAAGCACATATCTGTGGTAGAAGCTGCAACACTGCAGATGCACTTCTCTTCCTCCATGGTCCCACAAGTCTTCAAGCAGTTAGTTACTGGCAGAAAAGGGCTTCTGTTGAAAAATCTCCAGTACGGAAAAAAAGTAGGGTGATGAGGAAACAAGCAAATATAAATGTATATGATTCTGCAGAATTCCCCTATGCATTTGCAAGGGAAACAACACAAACATTTAGTGGGACAACTCAGCCGTCATGTACATTAACGTGCATATTAATATATTAATGTGCATATCATGTGTGGCTACATGTAGTGGCTACTGCCAGCCATAATACCTTGCTCTACCTAGTGTCCTTCTAAACCCCTTAAGGACAATGGGCGGTCCCTAAACCCATTGAAAACAATGCATTTTGAGCCCGTACATGTATGGGCTTTGTCATTAAGGGGTTAATATTCCTGGTGCCGTCCCTGAAAGTTACAAATAGCAGGTGCATCTTATTCTGCACCAACTAAAGAAACGATATCTAGAGTTTGCGTGGCTATTGGTGATTTTATATTATTTCACGTTTCAATCTGCTGCTATTACAAATAATATTTCCTCAAGTAACTAGTTTGTTGCTTAAAGAAACGCGGGCAATCATCCAGGGAAAAACATGTCAAATATATTCTATCCTTTATTGACCTTTGGCATATTTAAACAGTGCTCCCAAAAGGAAATATAAAAGAATGTTCTGCCTGCTGTCATCACGTGTATAAAAGGCATAAACCACAGTATCTACAAAAGGTACAAAGCTAACACATGTTTTGTTCAGACATGAAAGGTATTTGCATTTCTGAGCAGCCATTGTCGGACTGACTCTTTTGAATGATTTCTAGTAACTGTATTTTTCATAGATGGAATTAACACCATATTCATGCAGCCTTGTTGGAGGACTGCTGTCACAAATCATTTGGCCCTCCCAGGCCCCCTTCCAACATCCACGAGTTATTAACCTAGATTTTTACTTGGATTATAGGATTGTGTATCTACAGCAGTGTTTCTTATTTCAATTGAAACAAAAATGGCAGCGTAACCCATTTGGGGTCAATAACATATAACATAGTGTATATGATCCTGTGTTAACTACGTGTTACATATAGGTTTTTTCATAGGATCAGCTGATTGATACACAACATCTCCAAAAGATAACTCTTATGTGCGGAAATTAACCCCTTAAGGACAATGGGCGGCCCCTAAACCCATTGAAAATGAATGTACGGGCTTTGTCATTACGGGGTTAACTAACCTCTTTAGTGGCCCTTATTGGTTTGTAATCTTAGATGGACCATTACTGAGTGAGACTTGGTTTATATTTGGAACCATCGCCTCCCCTGCTGCTGGTTTCAATAACCAGTTTATATCTCATATCCCTGTTATAAACTCCCCTTGGTCCGATTATAAAATTCTTTTCTTAGGAGTAATAGAAAGTAGATGGACTATGCCAAGGTATTTCCAGTTTCAGCTATGAATGTTGATCTAATATGTGGCCTTTCTTTCTAAATCCAATTTTTTCAGAGGTAATAAAAGGATTTCTCATTTCCAGTTTCTGTGCTTCCTATTCCAGATTTCAGTTATTAGAGGGACCTATATTGGTTTGGAACTTATGAACAAAAAGAATGGAGGTCACGGAGGAGTTATAATCAACATCTCATCTCTAGCTGGTAAGCTGTGCTGTTGTGCTGCATATAAATACGATGGGGTATACAAAATGTGCCTTATACACAACATGGTAGTGTGAACTAGTTCATATATCTGTTTGATGTAACGGTAACACTACAAAATACTCGGGAAACTAAATCTATCTGATTGTATCGCATACTACAATTAAGGCACGCAAAAGAGAACGTTCTTAATCCTTTGGTGACTTGTCTGCAATGCCCCCCTTCTTTGAAGTGTCTTCTGCATGAAAATGTTTTTTTCTTACTCTTATATGATATTATATGATATTATGTGTGTCAATATTAGGTGTTTAAAATAAACCAGTACATCTACCAGGGGAGGAATGGCATCATCTGACCCAGGGGAAAGCCCAGTCTGGTGGATCATTAACCCAGCTTATTGGAATGCATTTGGGAGGCAACATAGAGCCATCAAAAATGAGCTACTTCGAATACAGATCACATAACAGGAACATGGAAATGATCCAGACATGGTGTAAACACTGCAAAATCCTTGTGTGTAATACAAGTAAAATACACAAACAAAGGCTTCTAGTAGTGGCCCAGAATGTTCAAATGGCAGCAGCCCAGGGTGTCATTGCCCCCTTGCTAGCCATCCGTATAAAGTATGAATATTAGTATATTTGCGGCAATTACAAATTATAAAGCACATACATTTCTTCACTTACATGCTGTGCAATACTAAGAACTAGTGTCACATGAAGTGACTACAATTCCATTCTTAACAATACTTGTACTATCAGAAATACAAAACGTGATATTTTATGATAGTTCCCCATGGAAACTAGCCCATACACTGACTTTTATTACCAGATTGCGTAGCTCTGCTGAAATTAGACTGCTTCAAAATAACAGCTGATTTAGACACTGTTCGCGTTAGAAATAACCAGAATACCGCAGGAGCTTCAGACCTGGGTCACGTTTGGTCTTGAACACCATGGCTGAAACGGCTGCCTGTCACAGTGACAAATTACATTGATTAGCTTGCAGTACCTTTAACATTATATGTTATGGACTAGTTACAACTGGGTGGATGTTGTCTATGACTCCTGTGCGGTATGATACATTGTGATTAATACATCTTGTGGGCACGTGTTTGTGTAGCTATGCAGCAAGGCTCAATGAATTGCAGGGCTTTGTGCAATTTGTAAGCGAGGCAGAATCTCCAAACACTTGCATTATGCAGGCTTTAAATTACATAGGGTAGCCTAATTGTCTGAACCTTCATGACTTGTGTGTCGCCATCTTTTTTCAACCTTAACTAGCGTTTACTGGGTAAATAATGTGTCCTTGATGGATTTCATTTAGACCCATTCTTGCTAGTGGTTTCTACCACATGTTAAATACTGCCATATAGTACCATGATCACCAAGCCTGTGTCCTCGGACTGAACGGCATTATTGATTATAGCCCCCATCCACTAGTTATGCTTTCTTTTCAAGATCGGGATTAACCTACGCAATGCTGTGAAAAAGTATTTGCACCCTTCCTGATTTAGTTTATTTTTTGCATATTTATCACACAAAAATGTTTCAGATCATCCAACTCATTTTAATAATAGACAAAGATAACCTGAGTAAACACAACATGCTGTTCTTAAATGATGATTTCATGTACAGAAGGAAAAAAACTATCCAACAATATTGGGTTTAAATTCACTAGATACACCCAGGCATGTTACTGCCCCTGTTGAGTCTGTATGGCAATTAAATAGAACGTGTCTTGCAAGGTGGAGTAGGTTCAAAAGTTCTCAAAAAGCAGCGCATGATGCTACAATCTAAAGAAGTTCAAGAACATATAAGAAACAAAGTAATTGACATCTATTAGTCTATTAGCATTTCTAATGCTCTGGGGCTCCAGTGTACCACGGTGACAACCATTATGAAGAAAAATGAAGAAAACTCATAACAGTGGTGAACATTTCAGAGGAGTGGCTGGCCTACCAAAATTCCTCCAAAAACACATTAATGACTCATCCAAGAGGTCACAAAAGGACCCAGACTAACCTGTAAAGAACTACAAGCCTCGCTCGCTCGGTCAGTGTTCACGATTCCAGAATAAGAAAGAGGCTGTGCAAAAAAAGTTGCAAGGCAAAAACCACGGCTGACTAAAACGAACACAAAGGCTAGTCTCACGTTTGCAGAAAAACATCTTGATGACCCCCAAGACTTTTTGGATAATATTCTATGGACTGATGAGTCAGAAGTGGAACCCGCTACATGGGTCCCGTTACATTGGACATAAAGCTAACACATCATATCAACATTCAAACACAGTGGTGGTAGTGTGATGGTCTAGGACTGCTTTGCTGCTTCAGGACCTGGTGACTTGTCATAATTGATGGTCTCTATCAGAAAATCCTGAATGTCCGGCCATCAGTTTGTGACCTAAAGCTCAAGCTCAGATGGGTTATACAGCAGGACAATGATCCGAAGCACTCATGCAAGTCTACCTCTGGATGGCTCAAAAGAAAAAAAATAAAATAAAGATCCCATGGCATGACTTTAAAAAAGGCAGTTCATGCTTGAAAACGCTTCAATGTGGCTTAATTAAGAAAACTTTGCCAAGAAGAGAGGGTCAAAATTTAGCCACAATTTCTCAGCAATCTAAAAGACTCAGTTACCACACACATTTGATTATAGTTGTTGCTGCCAAGGGTGGCACAACCAGTTGCCCCCTAAACAATTTGTTTAGGGGGGCAACACATGTGATAGGGGTTTTGATGAACTATTTACTTCAATAAATGAAGTGATCATTTAAAAGCTGCATTTCATGTTTTAAACAAATTAGTGATCTTAAACATTTAAATGTCACAAATAAGCAAAAATAGAAGAAATTGGGAAAAGGCAAATACTTTGTCACAGTAATGTATTTTTTAAAATTATTTTTTTTAAGGCAATAATACACCATACTAAATGTAAGCCCTAGTTTAATGAATTGAGCAATACATTTTATGATAAATGCGCATCTTAATCATTACTCTACCAGTGATATTGTACTACCTCCTGTAAGTCAACTCTTTATTTCCGTACATATATATATATGAGCTAAACTTTTATCTCATTATTGAGATAAAATAATTGTTGCGACCCAACTGAATTTTTTTTAATACGTTTTCATGGAGATAGCTAGTATTTTAAACTCACTAAAAAAAGTATTAACATATTGAGAATTTAAATAATATATACTATTTCAGAGGTTTTTAGTAACCTTCATTTGTTTTGTAATAATATGTAATCTGGCACATTCATGATTAGTTTCTTTTAATCAGCACAATGTTTTTAAAGTTCATTGAATGTCACTCAACATACAGTGACTGTTAAACAAAACCGGTTCTCATTCTTACGGCTTCACTGCTCGCAATTAAAAGATAAGATTCATCACATGGGCCACCGTTTCCATAGTTTATGGCATTGCTGTAGTGCAATAAATGTAACACAAATGTTATCTGTCTGACATGCAGTTAATGAAATTAGAATATCAAGCCTGGTTTTTTTTATTTTGAACGGCACAGAATGTTCAAAATTCTATGTTCATTCAAAAATGATGACAGACATTGCATAAATTGTGCTGCAAGACTACGACTCTGCTCTCTTTCAAGTGAAACCCAACTTCTCTTGTCCTCAAGACGAACTGTTTGTCATAATAGCAGGACAAGGTTATTTCTCTTTTGTGTATGTTGGTTGAAGGGTATTGTGTTTTTGTGGGAGCTCTCGCGGTTTGACCCTGCATCTCTAGGTTTTAATACCAGTGTCAGAGCTAATGGGCAAATTCTCAGGGTCAGACAGTATAGGGTTGACTTGTTGCTCAGATGATTTTATTACAGTTTAATAATATCTGACTTCTTACTGGTACGTCAAAGTTGAAATCCCTACTGGTGACATTGTGCCACATGTCAAAGCACATCTCATACATATTATATATATATATTTTTTTTTTAAATAAACAGCGCGCCGGATTTCTTGCGGACTCTCGCTTCCGTGACGCTCATCCAGAATGATGGATTAGGGCAATTTCCAAGCTGGAACCCAATAATATTTGATGCCTTGATTGTAATTTTCTGGCATATAATCCTTATGTGTGCCTATTCTAGGATTGGTATTGTCACCAACATGGGCTTCAAGTGCTACCTACAAGTATGTAGAATTACATGAACTCAATTTTCGAAACTGGGTACACTGTTGCGTTTGGCACAAAAATAATGCTAAATATTATGTTTTAATAATAATTTTGATTTGTGAATAGGTTAACATACACTTGATAAGGGTTAATGTTTGAAGATTCTCCGGGTCACTTTGTTTATAAAGTGACGAATGCTAATAATTCATTGCTTTGTATGCTTGTTCATGGCATGTCAAAACATGTGGTCCCATTGTTAAGTTTGGTATAGCTTGATTAACTGGACTATAAAGGTTAATAAATAATACATTCTGAAATTAGAATTATAAACCAAGCAAAAAGTAGTTATCTGGATGGCTGCTGAACTAACACAATATGACAATGATGTCTGGAATGTCCGCTGAACATATGAAATCACAGACAAATCCAAGAACATTTTGTATTTCCAACTAAAGTGTTTTCAGTATCTTTACACTGATTTTACCTCCCTGTCTGTACAAGTTTGGAACAAACGTAATTACGAAAAAAAAATCCATCTTTATGAAATGGAATCCTAAATTGTCATCAGATAAGGAAGTGTTGTCTTTAAAGACTGGGTTCTTTCCGTTCTGGAGGAAAACTCCAGTCTGGAATTTAAGAAACAAATATTTATTTTTTCTGCCTTAGAAAGTAATACTTGTGTACTGCGTAATAAAACAGGGGTATTAATTGTTTGAAACATTGCGCGGTAAAAGTGGTGCAATAGGAAAAAATAAAGGTTTCACAGTATGTCCAAGAATAGCCAAGAAGAACTAATCTGTTTAATTGTATTTTTTATGAAGAATAATATAATTGTTTTTTAGTCAGAGGTCAGTTTGGTAATATTTACACATTTTCTAGGTAGCCACATGAACTTCTCCGGAAAGACATATGAACCTACCTTCAAAGTATATCATAAACATGTTTGTTTAAACACGGTAGTATTGTGCAACCATTCCGTACTCTTTAACTGAACCACTAATCTGCTGAGGCCAACAGAGCCTAAAAGTAATACATTCTAAGAATTTTAGGAACGGTGTCTTTAATTAATGAGTTAATGCAATTGAGAAACACTGCCCAATCCTACCTACTTACTAGCAAACCGACTACAGATAAAAGGTGGATTTTCCATTTTACTATGTGTATAGATTATATTTTTATAATATTATATACAGTATAATTATATGATATTGTATAATATAATTATAAAGTCAAATTTTCATATCAGATTGGCAGTTGCATCATGGCCCACTTTGCTCAAACTCTCCTTGCTGAACAAATTAATACACTTTATTTCAGGAAAGTAGATGGTTTCTAAACAGGATTCAACTTTTGGGACCGTAACTACATGCAAGATCTGGAGGCATATTTACGTAGCTAGTACGTTGGTGTATATATGTGTGATAAGCACAAAAACTCTCAAAAAAATATATAGATTATAAATTAAAATCCCCTTTTTACAACGATATTTCTATGAGCAAAAATGTAACCGAAGGCAAACAATCTAATGGCACATTCGCAAGCACTTGGCTACACTTTTGGGTTGTGAAGTAGGTTTTTCCACTTCTTTTTCCTGCACGTAGAAGCTGGCCAAATAAATTCTAATAGAAAGTGTTACTCATTTATTGAATGACATTCAAATGCTTCCTAAACAGTTTTAGATTGACCTCAGGTTCCTCAGTAGTCTTTTTAGTGATAAGGAAGAACGTTGTACTCTGCGGCTAGCCCTGAATAAACATTACGCTGATAATTGCAAGTGTTTCTGTTTCACTGCCCTTGACGTAAGCTGAATTATTGCGTGTGTCATCGAGCACTTTGTATTCATTATTCTGCTGACTGATTTTCATAGTAGAATTATTCATTCAAAGCTGTATTAACATTTTCTTACTTAAGGGCACGTATAGAAGAATGCAGGCAGAGGGCTGATTTGGGATGATAATGCTCACTCACAGCAATTTGCAGTTTTCCAATTTCTGTAGATAGCAAAGTATGGCTTACAAGCGCCCCGACATGTTACCCTCTATTCTACATTGCTATAATATGCTTGCGAATTTTTACTCAAAGGAAGGTATTCTGTAAAATGCAACGTTACTGCTCTCCATTGATCCGCTAAAAAAAGGAGACATACCTGCCCCTTTAATAGGCTCTAATGATATACGAGTGACTTTCATTTTTTTAATCATGGAACCATGTAAGAGGCAGTAATAAATATTGTTATTTTCTTTATAGAACACCAACAATTTACGCTTACCTACAGTACAAATCTTTACATACTTTTAAAAACGATGGCAAGCTTCCAATCTAGAGGCTCCGAGAAGCTTGGCATGACTTGTAATCACGGTAGAAATTAGTAGCAAGGATGTGTAGTTAGAACATTTCCATTTGTAACTTTCTAATAAGCTTTGGAGTTACCAGCTAAAATGCATCGCTGGTACGGGTGATGTCTTATCAGCTGAAGCAACACTTCCTACAAGGGCCCTCAATGCACGTTTCAAACCCAAATAGCCTTTCCTTCCTAAGATGTTATACTTTGGAAAACGACATCCTTTGTAAATCCATGGCTAGATTTCTTAGAATGTTTTTTTTTGTCTGATCTAGAAACTAATTGACTTTACAATGTTTTGGGGCATTGCTAAAGACTTTATTAAACACAGCTGGGATTGGTATGTTGTTCCTAAGAACAGATTCTGCAGTCATACGTTACATATGGGATGAAAATTCTGGATGTTTTGGGGGTTACTGTTTTCCATGTAACTAGAACGTACAAAAATGTTTTTTGAAAAATTATATTTTTTACACTCCTTTTTGACATTTGGGAAATGTGCCCATTTCCCTTGTAAAAGGCATAAAATCTATCACGCCATCTGAAGCTGACCCTGTTCACTGATATAAGCACTCTCATAGATGAAATTGTCTGCTTGAACACAGGTAAATTAAATGAATCCCATAAACTTAATGTAAAAAGCCCTTCTCTGTTTCTAAACACATAGCTTGTGAACCTCCTCCTTTTCACTGCTCCCGCTAGCAGGACAATGTCACATGTTCCTTTTATTCACAATGATGATGGATCCTCATGACATACTTGTTGGGTCGGATATACACAGACCTGGACTTCCTGACAGAAGAGCTGGCAGGAAACGGCTGCCAAATACCTTACGAAATAGCATTTCTCACTGAGTGTCCGGATCGTTATGAGATAGGGATCAGTGAACCATCTTGGTGATAATTTGAAGGAGGATTTCAGAATTATTTAATGTTTATGATTAATGAATTGTTTGTAATGGCGCTTCCATAAATACGAGTTTTGTAAGTTTGTTGATCACATACCTAAAAGATGATGGGGTCCACACAGGCCATTGGGACATTGTTGGTCTATAAAGCTGCATTCTCATTAAATAAATGTGACTAGATATAGTTCTCTGACTAACGGAGACTGATGAAATTATCCTTTATTTTTATTACCAAGGTTTGACACCAGCTGCCTATCAACCTGTGTACTCTGCTTCAAAGCATGGGGTAATTGGATTCACAAGATCAATAGCTGTGAGTATACATTGCACTATTTCAGATCATGACAAGTATGGGATGTACAGTACCGCTGATGTCATATCTATCATACTTATAGCCAATCTATGCCTCATAATACATAATTAGTTCATTTCTTTAAGGAAAATATGACATCACTGTCATACTGAGGGTTAAATGGTGCATAGTTTTTCAGTCTGTACTTCCTTTCATATGATATTAGGTAATTTATAGGTTATTTAACCCATTTTGGCACTTAAGGTCATTGGATATAGATCAATCCTGGGCCAAACTTGTAAATCTGGATTGAGTGTCGATAAAGTAGACTGCTCTTGACCGTTCTATTTTAGCATCAGAAATGTTCCTTTACAGCCATTGTTTCTTATATTTCTTTACTTTTAATGAGGTATTGAGTTTGTGAGCATTTCTTTTCAATGGACAAACGGAACATAAATAACAAGAAACCAGCTTTCTAATGTATCCTCAAATAAATGTCGTTAGGGACACTTAAGTGTTGGTTTTCAACAATCCAAAGGTCGACTGAAGGATTATATTTGTAGGATCGTAGATCTTAGAATGGAAAGGAAAGGGTCTGTTAAACAGGTAACCTGGATTGTGGGAAGTTTAATATGGTGGCAGTGACCTGGTCTATATTCCACTCCATCGTCTACAAAACAAGGCAGTGCACCCCATTTCCGGACAATCATCTGACACATCTTGAAACACTAGGTCAAATACAGAAAAATTGTTGACTGTTGGGTTGTGATATGATCTTTGCAATTTGGAACTCTACAACAGTAATGATCAGCACATTCTTTCAGTTGGTGGTTTTGACATTTTTAACTGGATCACCTGTCATAAAGCAGGGATACTGATAAAACATGCCCATTTTCTGTACATGATTTATCTTGAGGTTTTTTTTTTTCTTTAAGAAACTCAGGTTCGTCCGATGCATTTCAAATGTGTTGTCATACATTTGAGAATTTTCTTTTTCTCCATAGGCTCTCTCCTCTATTGGTAACTACGGCGTGCGGATAAATACAGTGTGCCCAGCATTTGTGGACACACCACTCCTGGAATCTATTGAAAAAGAAGAAAACATGGGGGAATTTTTTAAATACAAAGATAACATAAAAGATATGATGAAGTCCTTTGGAGTATTAGAGTAAGTACATATATTTTAACTAAGGTTTTAATTTATATGTTATTCCCCCAATATCAACATGTGCACAAAATGTATTATACGTTGGGCGGACATGTTTAAAAATTCTGTAAAAGACGCATGAGTATGATTTATGTATAAGAACGCTGGTATAATATGTGCCGAGTGTTTGCAAACCCATTGGCCTTGTTGGATTTGGAACTAAACAACCAGCATTATGACTAGAGTCTATCTACAATATGGAGTATGTTTAATAGTAGTCAGGCGTTCACTCACTTTACTATTAGGCTTACTAGATATTGCAAGTGTAGGCAGGTAGACTTCAACCCACAAGGGCCGCTCATAGAAGTATGTTCCTTGCAATGGTGAACTCATCTGCAAGCAAATCCTACTTTGAACAAATTGGGATTTTAAAGCAGTTGTATACATATCTTGGTAATTCTGCACAATAAGCACATTTTCAATATTGTACCAAATAGCGTATAACATTGAGCAACATATCACACTGATGTTGGAGTTTTATCGCATTGTATATCAACCATTGGTTAAATAATGACAACTGTCTGTAAGATTTATTCAAGCCATATCTTGAGAACACCACTTTACCCGTAAGAATGTATTGAAAGAAATCATTTTGTGCTGTTTATGAGTCTTTTTGCAAAAGTTGCTGATGTGGATTTATTGTAGATGTTACATTAACCCCTTCGCGACCTTTGCCGGTTCAGGACCGTCATAACAAGAAGGTCACTAAATGACCTTTGACGGTCCTGAACCGTCAAAAAATTAAATAAGCTTAGAAAGTGATCAAGGATCACTTTCTTCGCTTAAACGGCCTTGCTGCAATGCCTCGATGTCGAGGCATTCAGCAAGGCCGAGATCGGCATCGGGGGCCATGCCTGGCCCCTCCCCGGGGCGTCAACAGCCGCCATACATTGTATGGCGGCGGACGCCCGTTTTAAAAGCGTTTAGGAGGCGATCAACGATCGCCTCCTAAACTTAAATGGTGTCGCTGGAATGCCTCGATCAGGAGGCATCCAGCGACACCAAACACTTACCTCTGGGTGGGCTGTGACCGCTCCGGAGAGCGGTCACAGCCGCCGCTGCCGGTGATCTTCGCCATCAAGCAAGATGGCGGCGGCCCGGGAAATAAAACAATAAAGACGAAAAAGTTCGCTAGAGGGTCTCCAGACCCTCTAGAGAACTGGCTCCACTTGCTGGTTGAATACAGGTACTGCATTCAACCATGCAAGTCAATGGAGCCCAGCTTTCCAATCACTATGTGATTAGTAAAATATTCAAAAAAAATAAAAATAAATAAAAAATGGAAAAAAAAATTTAAAAAAAATGTGCTAACATTTAAAAATAATTATGCAGTGATGTCACTAGATGAACCATCCAGTACCAGCAAAATGTGTAAAAAAAAAATATAAAAAAAGTATTAAAAAAATAAAATTAAATTAAAAAATAAAGTTTATTATTTTGAGCAAGTGCTAAAATTTCTCAAAAATCTCAACAAAGAGTTAAAATAAAAGCACTTCAAATACCCAAGGGGTGTCTAATATATAAAAAAAATGGCTGATGGGGTAAATTGGAGTGGCCTAGCTCAAAGATAGGGCATAGGTACAGACTGACCAAAATGGAGAAAAAAAGCGCACTTCCCAAATGTGGCATTTTAAATCTGAAACAACCCGACAAACCCATGCATGTCGGGTATCACTGCACTCAGGAGATGTTCCTGAACACACATTGGCGTGTTGTTTGACAGTGGCATATACCAGGACCTGTATATCTATAACTAAAGTACAATTTGTGTGAAAAAAAAATAAAAAAAATTACTATTACAAAGTTTGACAAAGTGTAGTTGTATAATTGGTGCATGGAAAGGGTTAAAATAACAGCATTTGGAATACCCTGGGGTGTCTAGTTTTCAAAAATATATGGTTTGAATGGGTTAAATTGAGTTAACCGGCTTCAAAGATGTTCCAAAGAGGAGATGGAGGCAGACTGACCAGATTTGTTAAAAAAGATTTGGAAATCATAAAACGCTGCTTGTACTTATTGCCCTATAACTTACAAAAACAGCAAAAAAACATAAAAACATTGGGTATTTCTAAACTCAGGACAAGTAGTAGAATCTATTTAGCTAGTTTTTTTACTTGCTTTTTTAGGTGAGTAAAAGATTTTTCAAATAAAAGTCATAAAATGTGTTTTTTTTTCAATTTTGCACCATGTTTTTTTTATTTTTTTTATAGTAAATAAGATGATACGATCAAAATAATGGTATCTGAAGAAAGCCCATCTTGTCCTGAAAAAAACAATATATAACTTATGTGGGTACACTAAATGGGTGAGGAGAAAATTACAGCTGAACACAAGCACCACAAAAGTGTCAAAACAGCCTCGGTCCCACAGGGTACAAAACGAAAAATGAGCCCGGTCCTTAAGGGGTTAAGCGATGTATGGCTTATTTATTGCTGCTGTACTTTGTGCTTCACATTGTTTAAGCTGTAGAACCAAGGTGATAAATGAAATATAGAATGAATACGGTTTTATATCTATTATGGTGGGTATTACATTGGCTTCATATACAGCTCTCTCTTTATACATACACTGTTGTTCAAAGGTTTGGGGTCTCTTAGCTGTTTTCATGGAAGCTGCACTAACATAATTGCAAAAGTGTTTTCTAATTATCAATTACCCTTTTAAACTTAAACCTGGCTTAGTTAACAAAATGTGCCATTGGAACACAGGAGAGACATAATTGCTGATAAAGGGCCTTTGTACACCTAAGATATTCCATTAAAACATTAAACGGGTTACACTTTATTTCTGATAAATTTTATGTTGTTTCAATGGACAAAATTGATATTCTTTCAAAAACAAGAACATTTCTAAGTGACCCCAAACATTTTGAACAACATTGACAAAATAAATGGAGATGAGTTAGTACTGTGGCTACTCTCCTCAGAAGTGGGCACCCAGCCAAGGTGACTCCAAAGGCACAACACAGAAAATAAACCCTAGAGTAACCAGCTAAAGGCTTGAAGGAATTATTGAAACTGGTTAACATCTCATGATGTTCATTAGTCTACCATATGCAAAACATTGAACAGCCATGGAGTCCATGGGAGGACACCACGGTGGAAGGCACTGATGTCCGCAATGCTTACTCCTGTCGTATGGTTCTTTGTGCCATAGTTCTACCAGCTGTTAGCAGCGTGGCAGGAGATTTTAGGTGGTTCTTTGCTCCTGGCCCATAAAGCCATTGGCTTTTCGGAGTTTCAATATTTAACATCGTATGCACCATCTCTCTCACACATACACACTGACACACAGTGGCAGTCACATTACAGACATTTAAATATCAGTGTGGTAGTTGGAAAGAATAGTGGAGGGCAGTGTGTATGTGTGGGTATGTAATTGATTTAACCTGATACCTACTTTTGGGCCATACTAGCTCCTACAGGAAAGACTGGCAATATTGTCTAATAAGAAGCATTGATTTAGGGATAACGGTATACCAATGACTGCAGTAGGCAAAGGGGGCCTGCCGGGACAAATAAAACTAACCATAACTCCCCATACATTACAAACACTGTACAACTGCTAATATATAGAATTACAATATTTTGATGATATTGGTTATAAGCTGGCAGGAGGTTGATGTACTTTATATTGCCTACAGTTTTCTCAGCATCCCCGTGGTGTATCTGCCCTTTCTTGTCCTATTTAATTTAGATTTTGTATATTTTTTATCGATTATTAATTATGACAGTGTAAATGGAAATATAGTAAAACAGACAAGGAAAATTTTACCTGCTTTTTTTATTTTTGGAGAGTCACAAAAATAAATTTGGTATAAATTTAATTGTACAACCTTTCTAGTGAAAAAGATAATCTTGGCAGGCATTAGAAGTTTTCATTTCCAGATGTTTTCCTGTTGTCAGCAATCCCATGCAAAATAGATGTTTAGATAAGCCATTCTTTCATATTTAATTTGTAGTTTTTTCTAACAAACAATTCGGCTATGATGCAAGTTTTAGTATAAAAAAAAGTGCTATGAGACAGGGTGGTTGCAATACTTAAAAGGTCATTTTCAGTGTCAAAAACAATTCACTGGAAAATTTGTAACAATGAATTCTATACTGATGTGAAATACACAGCACATCGCAGCATTGTAGGGTAGGCCATGGTTTATGAGTAAAAGATTATAATAATAACATAATGACCCCAGAGCAGTAATATTTGCAGCGTCAGGAATTGAGATACTTGCCACGTGGGCCAGAAGCGTTACTGACTGCATATTCTATAGCTTGCATACTAGCACATTTGAAGCAGTTGTTTATAGTTTATAATAACAATTCTAGCTCTGTAAGCGTAATCATTTCTCATTATTTAGCTGGCACGCGTGTTACTTGTAAATGAAGTAATTTGGTTACATTTCAGCCTGTAAAAACAATTGGTATTTCCTCCCTCAGGACTCCTTTTGTAGTACAGTTTTCCACCACAATGGGGTTTTCTGCTACTAAGATAACTAGTTTGAAAATAAATTGTCCAGCTTGAAAAAGTATATATTCAAATAAAATAACCACTTGCATTATTAAAGGGGCTGTCTGTTGTCCCTGACACCCACACTAAGGAAGAATGCATATTAAAGTACTATGTATTCTTCAAACATTGAAAAAAATAAAAGGCATACCTGCTCTCCTCCTCCATGATCAGTGCGATACTCGCTACCGATTGGCTGCTGCATTGCGATACTTGCTACCAATTGGCTGCTGCATTTAAATAATTTATCGCATAACCGTCCCAGGTCTTCAACTGTTTTGCTTACTGACTATTCCAGTTTTGACCCCTAGGTTGCCCTCATTTGGGTCGCTGTCAGAATCCTTGTTGTATATTTTATTTATAGTTCTACACACAAGTCTAAATTAAAAAGGATTTTATGCAGCATTTACACAATGTCTGGATCCCTCCAATGCTCCCATTAGGGCCAATGTACTATGTAGTCCTCTTCTGATGGTCTTATGTATTATCCCAGATATGATCTGTTGTGTTAATGGTCCACCTAGCTGGGCTTCCCCTTGCCAGATAATGCTAGCCTTCCCCTGCATATTGCCAACATATAAGACTTCTAACATTAGAAAAGAACACCACAATGATTTTTTGGAAAAAAAACTGTTATATGCATTTCATCTTCCTCAGCTACTTGTGGCCATAATTTCCATTTCACATTAGATTAAAAACTCAGGCTTTTGCCTGTGAGGATCATAGTGGGATAGATGCTTTAGTGCTAACGGAGATCTCAATAAGACTTTGCCTTGTCCTGAAACTAAGCCCTTTTGCATTTCTACCATATTAAATAAACCTATTTTTCCAGCACTTTGATGAAACCCAGCTTGGATGAACATCAAACATTTCTTAAACACTTTATACAATATTAAATCCCTGCTAAATTTATAAAAATATGACTTAAGATAATACCGAAGAATATGAAATTCTACAAATCAAGTCGCAGGAGGTTTTTAATTAGCCATTCATGAACAGGACAGCAACAGGCATTGATTTGGAAGATGTTTAAACTTTGCCTGCTAAAGTGGGATAAAACTTTTTTTTAGGTCTTAAAAACTATTTAGAGAAACAAAATGTAATGTTTGGAGAATTGTCTACTTGAACGTTTAGTTTATCCGCCAATGCTGCCTTCTGTCTTCTGTTGTCCTAACCCTGCTCATCATTGTAGAAGTACTCTGCCCTTTGCTTAGAGAGTGAGGTTGTACATACATTTTCTGAAGAACGGACCTTGTAAATCCTGAAAGCTAATGTGACTCTCCATTTTATTCTGTGTTCACTCAAACTGTATCATGTTCTCTGGTTCCTATGGCATTTTCCTTGTTACAACTTTTTGTGCAGCATTTATGTTTGTTATATATGTTGAGTTGTTATGTTTCCTTTTTTTCATTTATGGTATTCCAGCCCTATGTAAGGAGACTGCTGAGAATAGTTGTACTTGTAGAACTGAATAACTAAATCCTAATTCAGTTATTCTGGCAAAAAAACAGAGAGCTTTTCTGTTTCTGGGTTTTAGTTAGGCCAGATATTCTACAAAATATGCAACTACACTTTCTAAGATGTTATCCCATCTTGTTCATAAGTAGATTCATAGACCTCTTGTAATGGTATGGATGCTCAGGGAGTATCTATAACACATTATTTGTTATTAAAATACTCTAGTTAGATAGTTCTCTCTATTTACTTTGTATTCATCCTCTGGTTTTTTTTTTTATGTTTTAGCCCCTCGCTAATTGCCAAAGGATTGATTGACCTCATAGAAGATGATTCCTTCAATGGAGCTGTAATGAAAATCACGACTTCCCGAGGCATCCACTTTGAAGAATTTGATGCACATCAAAAGACAAAAGTTTAGGGCAGTAGTCGTATGAAGCTCATTCCCCAGCTGACTAAATATTCACCTTAACACATGTTTAAATATACACAGTGATAAAAGGCTGGGTTGTTATTGTACAAAAGCATATTAATGTATATACGTACTTCCAACAAACAATTTCAAAGACTTAAATAGAACTGGAGAACATAAATGCAATTGTTCATCTAGAATAATCATCTCTAAGAAAAGGATATTCTTTTTGTACTAATAGATTCTTCTACCCAATGCTGGTAGTAACTGGCATGCACACCAATGCGAATTAGTAAAACTTGGATATATTTGTTGTTGAATATTGTAGTTAATTTTGTACAGATGTTAAATTATATTCTTTATGTTTGTCAGATTACATCATGATTTGTGAGTTTTGTTCCTAATTTGTATAATAAAATCTTAAAATTTGTATTTTTATATTAAAATGTGAAATACTGATTGCCAAACTATGAAATAAAATAATTATGTAAGTGACACATTTGCATTATTTAACTTCACAGAAAACAAAGCTGTCAAGGATTTGCCAATATAATTCTGACTTTGCATTAAACAGCAAAGTGATAAAGATGGAAAAAGAAAATGAAACTTTTGATTTAATGGAGCCAGTGACAAACATGCTCAAAAAAAGAGAACTCATGCTAGATAAGTATTCACAGAAAGACGGTGTCACTTTTTCAGCCGATATAATAGGATAGTAAAAGTACAGATCAGGGCCAAACTGGGGAAGAAAAGCTTTAAAGCCAACAGCTGCTAAATGTTTGTGCAATGGCTGGATACCTGCAGCCACAAATAATGCTCTTCTAATCACATAGTGTGTGGTTGTGAGTATCTGGCCTGTGGCTGCACAGCCATACCTGGGAACTTCTGGGCTCCGGCTATCCGGAGCCTGCCCTTACGGGATGCAGGTCCCGCTGAGGTCAGTGGGTGGTCCCAGTGACATCAGTGGGCGGTCCCACTGACATAAACGGCGTCCCCCCTGACATCACGGGAACCACCCCCATTTAAAGGGGAAATGGGGGGAGTGGGGCATGACAAGACCCACGACCCAGAGGATTCAGGTGTTGACCCGGAGAACCTGTGGTTGTCCGGAGTTCTCTGGGTCAAACCTGGAGAGTTCCCAGGTATATGCACAGTCCAGATCTGTTGCACAAGGTATAGTAAAAAAAAAAAAGTAATCCTGAGTAATAGAATTTTGCTGTTATCACTACGTTGTCAGCTACAGGCATAAAAAAGTATAAATACCAGACTAGACTAGCAATTTGCAGACTAGTTTAAAGTGTATATATGTACTCATTATAGTCACAGGGCTTTATGAGCCCCCAAGCTAGATGTTAATGAGCCCCCAAGCAAGATGTTAATGATGGAGTCATGAAACAGAACAAAAAACAATTTTCTGATCTATGTTGTTCAACAACATGATGATCCTTTGTACTGTCAACAGTTCAGTTGGGTTGGTTTTCCTCGGTTTCATTTTTTTTATATATCCAAATATTTCCACAGTACAAATAAAAATTCTAATATATCTGACAGTCTGGACTCCTTATTGGATAATATTACATTTCACATATGTCTTAAATAAATCTAATAATATCAACTGTTCAGTTTCAATTAAATACTAAGCAGAGCAAAAACAGACAAGTAAGGGCAAATAGCCCAAAAAGTTGCCAGACTAATATATCTATGTATCCAAACATTTCAAAACGGTGTAGAGCTTTCAGAGCAGAAGTGAACGTGAGAAAATGAAAAACAGCAAAGATGTCATCTCTGATTTTATCTTCATCATAAAAATATTCATTTCAACAGCAGAGTTTTGCTTTTCCTTTAAACAGATTACCCATCGCATATTTAAAGAGTTTTTAACTTTTGTGAATCAAACTTCACGTGTATTTAAAATAAATAAAGGCCTCCTACCAAGAATTTTAATATAATGAGCCTATTTACTAAAACCTGCGTTGAATCCGTCTTGACATAAGCTAAGCAGTAATTATCCGTGGTACTTATTACGGTAATTCAGGCAAAAATCTCCAGAACTAGCAATTGCAGTTAATTAACAGATTGTTCCCTGTTAATCATTTTTTACACAAAATATATTTTCCATTATATTCATATACATAATCTGGATGAGGAGGTCAAATATTTTGCTCTAGAACGAGGAAGAACATTCTCAGCGTTTGCAATAGGTTTACTCCAGCTCTGGCACCCCTCCAACCAGGTGATTAAATGATTCCATAGTGTTAAAACGCTTGATGTTAATAAATGTAGAATGGCCTATACATTTCACTTCGATGATAATGGTCAGGCTATAGGACGACAACATGGTCATCATGTTTTGAAATTACATGTTTTTTGCTACACATTCTATATGTTACCTAATATGTTACAAAGTGTCATGGTGAGCCTCATTTGTTGGATGTAAACGTAAACCTGTTCCAATAAGGCACACGTTTTAAAGCAGAATGTTTATAAATGTATAATTGTTGACAATGCCAACGAAGATTTGAAGTCTGGGGTCTCCAAGTGCTCTGAGTACTAGATAAGATAATTTGTTGATCTTAAAGAGAGATCATTGCTTCTCCATTAGTGGAAAACAGCACAATCTGACCCGTCCCCATCACCCATAACAAGATAAAAGAGGCAGATTATATCAAGCTAGTGCTTACACACAGAGCTGTTTCTGTTTCTTGGATTCTAAAACAAAGCATTATCGCTGCTGTGAGTGTGAAGCCCTTGCTGCCAAGTGGACAGCCTGATCTATTGCATGTTGAGTACTAATTATTGGGTGTTAATTCTTGTCTTTTCAAATAGAAATAGTCTTTGTTATTAAGGGTGCTATTATACCAACTATAATTTTATTATATGTTTGATCACATGAGAAAAAGTAAAAAGTATTTTTTCAGTTTCTATGTAAACTACATATACATTAAGAGGTCCAATGTATAGGTATAAGGTTCTAGACCGTCCCTTATGGGGGGGATTTACAGTGATATGCTGTTGGCAAAGGTTCCTCTGTAATGGCAAATGTGAGCTAAAATGAAACTATTGAATGAGCACTCAGCTAAGAGCAAGCTATATGGTGTCCATTCTCATCTGAACTAAAGTACCTGCTAGTGTATCGCATAAAAAGTACACCAGACAACTATAAACGATTTAAGAATAGTTTCTAGGAAAGGCCTGGGCTTTCAACAAGTTTGGAAAATGGTCTCATGGTAATTGTGTTGCTATCTACTAAACAAGGTATGTTTTTTTTCTGTGTAGTTTTTTCCTTTAAAATATTACTCAATGCTCTGTTCATTAAAATGTAACCAAAGGTTTACTGAGTCTCATCTGGCATTCCATTCTGTAAAACAGCACTAGTGCTTCCAATTCTTGGTATAATTTCAGTGGAATTCACTGAACCCTGAGATAATATTTTACAAAAACAATGGCATGCCAACAGCTGTCAGATTTCTTTTAATCTCTTCGGCCAAACCTCTTGCTTGTACGTTACTCACTCCATAGAGTATAATTACACTCTGGTTTAAACAATGTCCTTGGATTACGCTCCAGTGAAAGTTAAACACAAAATACACATTAATACTGAAATCCAAGCAACATTTCTACAAAGGAAATAAACATAGAAGGAGACTTGGACAAAATATAAAAATCTTTTTTTTTTTAATATAATTATTATTTCCTCATGTGTCGTAAGCAAAATCAAGTGCTGATCAGAATCGGATACACAAATAGAAATGTAAATATAATGGACTTTTTGTTCTTGGATATACTTACTAAAAGCAGATGTTCTAATGATGACCATTTAATGTTTTACTGCGGTTAGGATACTATAAGCATTTGAAACAAAAGGCTCATATTTACAGACAGTTGTAATTTCAGGCATGGCTTCTAGCTCACATAAAGGAGAATTATATAAGACAATGACATACAGAACCTTACATAGATTTCAATAAAAACTATGCATGACTGTTCCAAGAATATCTCCAAAGCACACAATTGCGCAACGCTTTTGTATACCACCTTGGCTTTGCACATACAGTGTGGAAAACATATTTATTGCTCTCCTGTGATGTTTAAGGCAACTATTTC
>JARDYJ010000001.1:33064981-33167481 GCA_029215755.1 Spea hammondii
TATCCACCTTTAATATATGCCCCTCTGATACATTGTTTAACCCTTTTAAATATTTAAATGTTTTATAATACCCCTCTTGCTTGTACTCCACATTATTCATGTTGAGATCATTCAGTTATAAATCTTACTCTTTGAAGGTGCTGTTCCACATAGGGGGCCTTTTAAAATATCACCAGATAAAATCTGCATCATGTGGAGAGAACAAAAATAAAATTTGTTTCTCTCAAAAGTTTATTGAAATGCTACAGCTGCCTAGCAACAAAGTCTTGTTATTTGACCAAGGCCCTCCCATAAGTATTACACCACAGCAGTCACTCCCACCTGCCATTCCACAGTCATGCGTGTGAAACAGCAAAGCTTTACAGATCCACATTTACACAGTGATGACCGGTGAGTGTGATGGCCGGTGAGTGTGATGGCCGGTGAGTGTGATGGCCGGTGAGTGTGATGGCCGGTGAGTGTGATGGCCGGTGAGTGTGATGGCCGGTGAGTGTGATTGAGTATGGTGTTCTGTATGATAGGTGTGATTAAAGTTATTAGAAGAGCTTAAAGTTAACGCCCCATCTGTGATGTCAGAGATGGGCAGGCTTAGACAGATAGAGGCTATGTTATTTTAAAAAGGAATGAGCTCATTTAAGCTGAATTCCATATTAGTGCATCCTAATATAACAATCTGTAGGGAAAAATGTCTATGTGGAACAGCACCTTTAACCATGTACCATTTTATTTTCTCTTCTTTAGAATATTTCCAAAGTGTCTCAAATTCACCTTTACATTCTCTTTGTTCTTGTCATTCCATGTATTAAATAACTATTTATGCTATTTTTCCATATATCTTTTTTTTTTTTTTGCATCTGTCAAACCTTAGAAAATGCTCTTCCAGTTTTGAAAAACAGCTCAATGTTACTTAAATATAGAAAGTATAGAAAATGAAACATCCAACCTAATCAAATATATGCTTGAATGCAAATTGTATTATATATTACTTTGCTGTTTGGTCTATACAAAACAAAATGAGTTTTCTGGGCAAAATTGCAATATTGTGCAGTACAAGTCTATACCCTGGGAAAAAAATGAACGCATAATGTACTTCCTTTTAATTATTCATCCTGAACACTCACTAGATTGTGAAATTCAGTAATAGTCATAAACATATTTAGAAAACATGTCAGTTTCTATGGAAATTAATTTTCTCACTGTAATTGGATCTTTCTCGTTGCAGTCTTGGTTGGCATTTATGAATATTTGCTGTTAACCCTTGTAGGTCCATTGAAATTTACAGTGTGATCTTAAAACCTGCAGTGCCTTCCTCATCCAATTCTCCATCCATTAGTATCAAATGTCATAAATCTAATAGCATACTATAAAAGCATCTGAAGAAAAGATACTTGGTTCACCTAATTCTTTATGTACAAATATCAAATTCTATAAATTGAATTGCTAACTATATTCTGAATCTGCTGATTATTATTAATTTAGGGAGTGCAGAACGCTTGTCTCACGTTATTTCCGAAGTAAACAAAATTCGATTTCATCCAGATGTGCCTTGGCACAAAGACTACAGATCCATGAGCTTTCTAAATAAAATGACCCAAAGACAAGAGACAAAGACAAATATTAAACTTTACATAGCCTATCAAAAGGTCCTTATGTGAACCATATCTTAACCGGAGGATTTTACTGGACAGCTGGCAAGGATGGTAAGGGTGGTTTTCAGTTATTTTCTGTATTAATTGATTAATATTTGGTGATGATTACTGGATATATAAGAATTACAAGCATCCTAATAAATGATGGGGTGTAATTGGGCCATTTTATTATTCAAGCAGCTTAACCAATTTAACCAATGGGCTGGGGCATCACTCAGATCTCATTCTGGTATGGTGTAATGTGACAGCTATGGCAGGTGTAGGAGGAACTAAAAGGAATAATTAGATTAAACCTTAGTTATTTATGGAACATACATTATAATAATGGTCACCTCTGTTTCTCTAAATTTCTTAATACAGTTACTATTTTTTTCCCCAGAAGAACATGACCTCTGCAATAATAAAACACTAAAACTAACATGACTCAATTTATTGGATAATTTTGTCTGCATGTTAAACAATTTAGCAGGAATTACATTCCAGATTAACGTTAACAAATACCAGGCCTGGAACCGAATGACAGAAATAGTAAAAGAAAAATTATTAGTTCTTTCAAAGCCTTCAGAATGTTTATTCCATTTTCTAGGTTTTTACTTTTATTTATTTCTAAAGCTAAAGGTTATTGCAGGTTATAAAAGATGCATGAAACGCCATTAGAGCCATTAAATGTTTTTTTTATGATCTGCAACAGGAGAATAATCTGCAAAAAATACTTTAAATACAATTCACAACATGTGACTATTTGAGCTCCCTATTTAAAGTAGTTTTAAATATTTTGAATGAACTAAACTCATCAATTTGAAAAACAGGAATCTGATCAATAATTTATTAGCATCAGAGGTCATATTCGTTTCCATAAAGCTAGATCCAGCCCCCTGGCATTTTTCATTTGATTTTCAATCTGACAGGCTTCCTAAATAATTTATATAAAGAAAAAAATGCTGAGGCAGAAAATAATAGATTTTTAATAGTTTTTTTTTTAAATAAATATAGCATCTTGTTTGTTTTTTTGTTTTTTTTGGTGGGGGGTTACTGGCGACAGGGCTGATTTAATACCAAATACTATCATAATCTTAATTCTTTCTTACAGTTCTATTAGACCTTATCACTACCACCCAGTTTCAGGCTTTTTGTCTAAACAGAAAAATGGATAGATAAAAGATTCTCCCTCTTCAGAAAAGATAAAATATTAATACAAATTATAAATACACGGACCCTAGGGATATAAGAAAAGGGAAAAGAAGATACCCAATCCTCTCATACCCTCATTAAAATTATAAAATAGAAAAAAAAACTTCTCTGCCCCAACCTAAAAGTTTTTAAAATAATAAAAGAACTATGTAGCAGCTTTTTGGTCTTCTGAGACATAAAATACTACATGTAATGGCTATTATAAGAGGATGTTGCTGAAGATAAATTGTTGTATTTACAGAAGTGGCGCCTAACCTGTGAAATAAATCCTACATAAATGTACAATTAAAGTATTTGTTCACATTCATACTAAGTTATGAACTATACAAATAATAATAAAGACATATGAAAAAAGCTACTAAAACAGAAGGCTGTGTATCCAACTACCCCAGACCACTCACAATGATGACTTGGACCACAAGGCTGAGATCACCAATCATACTAATTGGAACTAGGTGAGCTGCCTCACAAAGGATTATCTTTTTATTTCTAAAACACCTAGGTGATCCCTATATATTTTCCTGTGTTAGTATAACCCATATTACTTAATACTTTACTAATAAATATGAATATCGGTATTCCTTAGACCTCAGTTTCAACTGTATAATAAGCCTAAAGAAGAGAGTTAAATGAATTCAAAGCTTGCAATCTAATATAATTTAGTTAGCCAATAAAGGTGTCATCTTCACCAAATTCACTTATTATTCTTTCCAAAGCTAACACTGTATAAATCTACAACAGACCTAACACCTTAGCCTCTATGCCTCTCTACCCAATAAAACCTTCTATTTATGGTTCCAAACGGGCCACCATATAGGTTTATCCATATCTGCTAACATTTAAAGCACTCATTTTTATAATATTACATATTGTGACCTCTTATAATGTGACAATTAACACATCTCTTCTTATAACACATATACCGTAGTCAAGAGCTATGACAAGACAGAATTGACAGACTAAGACAAACCGATACATTACTGGCCATATTTCCATTTTCTTGTTGGTACTGTTTAAATACAACTTTTAGTGTCTTGATGCTGTATGTACAATATCTCATCTCAGTCTAAAATGACTTGTGACCTATTCTTCTTTAGAGTCACGGGTACTTTGTCCGGTAAGTTGGCATATCACAGGTCTCCTTGATCTCAACACAACTCAGACTGTTGTGTCTTCAGCTGCATGCAGGTATAAATACATAGGTTTACAGAAAATCTATTAATTTTACTCAGTTTATCTCACAGCTAGGTTTTGTTCTCTTTGTGTTGGTGGCTTGAGGCAGAGATAGGACAGATATGACACTAAGACGTCTTTCACTTTACCTTAACCGTTCATACAGAGTTGATGTCATTTTCCTTGTCAGGATTCTTGGATTGAGACTGGTGACAGGGTCTGACAAACCCGATTTTTTTGTAGAAGAAGGATGAAGTTAAAACAATAAAGGTATTTGCAACTGTCTGCGGGCTACAAATTACAGGTTTACTGCTGTACAAAAAAACTAACTTATACTTACACTAAGCCAAAACATGATGAAATCCACACTTTCACAAAATCAAATAAAGTGTATGTTATTTAGGGAGATTAATGGGATTTAAGGCAGAAATTAAATGAATTGATATCTTAAATTGTTATTCTATGAACTTCTTTCCTTCTTTTAAAACACCCTTCAGAAAAAATAAAGTATTTTGATAAATTAATGGGCTGGGGAAATATATTTTAATTTCAAATATGTAAAAAAAAAAGAGATCCATTCATGAGCACCTATTCACAATAACCCCTAATAGGCCCGCCTGTGAAATAAGAAGCGGTTCATGAATAGTGTTAATAGGTGAAGCCTCTTTGCTGATCACTTATCCCATGAAAAAGGTAGATTCTGTATATGTTTAAAAACTGACAAATGCAATACCTGCCTCCACAATTAACCAACGTAAATTATAGATAGCAACTAGAACACACATAGAAATTTTTAAATTCCTTTGTTGCAAACCCAGCGTCATGAAAACAAGTAATGACAAGAATGAAATGCATTGATGACGTATGCTCTGATCCTGGAAGAAAAAAAAAATGGGACTCACAGGCATAAAGTGAAGCATACTGTAGAAAATGAATGTTTTCATATAAAAGTTTTTTATGAACTATTGTTTGTTTGAATTTACAGTTCTTGCTCCCCCACTCATAAATCTTAAACTAGGATTACGCTGTAGTCAAAATAACAGGAGACACTGGTAGAATTTAGTTGGAGCAGGTTTCGATTCATCCTTTTATAGTTGCCATGCCTAAATATGTGTTTATATTGGGATTTATAGGACAGCTCAGTAATATAAAAAATGATTTATATTTGATTTGAAGATCAGTTTCAAATAAAATACTATAGAATAATGCTATAATTATCCACTAAAAATTATGCAACCACGTGAATGTTGTGATGGTTCTTCCTGCGTAAGGAGGAATCCACCATTGATGTGTGTTGGAAAAAGCAGAACCAGTACGTAGATCCTCACCAGCAGAGGAAATGGGGGACATTTGTCGTCAAGCTCCAGGTCAAGTGTAAATTTATATAGGAGTTAATCCACTGAATTACAATATGAATCAAACCAAACACTAAAAGATCTGGCTCCATCTCTACTCCTACTCAGGTTAAAACACTCAGCAATTTCACTATTCACCAAACAGCATGTATTTAACTTGTGTCTACTAGCTGGCCAATTAACAGCTTTTATTAATGAAATCTCTCGGGGGGACCCCCTACCACACACGCCACACTGTCACCTGGGGGAGCCCCTCCCACACGCACCACACTGTCACTCGGGGGAACCCCTCCCACACTGTCACTTGGGGGGGCCCCCTCCCACACACACACCACACTGTCACTCGGGGGGACCCCCTCCCACACACACCAGACTGCTTTTCTAAAAAAACTAAAAAAAAAATCTCTAGTGAGGTTCAGCTTTGGAGACACTTGGTGGGGCCAAAGCAGCGGGGAGACTTCACCAAGATAAACTACCAATGTACACATTGTACCTTGTACATAAGACCTGCTATGTAGAGATGAACGAGCTAGAACCTCTATTTTTGCTTCACAGTCCAGCAGGTACAACTTTTTAAAAAATATATGATGGTACTGATTCAGAGAAAATAAAGCAAAAGAAAGTGATCTGTGCAACTCAACCCTTACGTGCATAAAATAAAATACAACAAATAAGACATATCACAATAAAATAGTTTCTCACTCACAAGATGTAGACCTATAAAGCGCTATTTATGTAGGCATTGGTGTGAGATCTTGGCAATAACTCCACAGATCACTTCAAGATAGCAATTGGAGACCTCACATAAATAAACCAGGAGAGGAGAAGGCAGGCAGATGTCATACAAAGGATAAAGGTTTTTTCCATAAAAAAACCAATATCTTACATTAAAAAGTTCTTATTTGTAAGGAAACTTTTCTGCAGACCTCTTCAGACACAGCTCCTTGTGTACACTCAGGTCCTTCTCACCTGGCATGGTAATATATGACACTATTAGACACTATATGTGATAATGTCCCGCACTATGTGTTTCACCGTTATTATTCAGCTTCTTCAAGGTGCATCAAAAAGGCCCCTGCACCACGTCCCTAGGCAGTCTTACAACTACTGTATATCTGTGAAGAATTCCCTTCTTTTAATTTATGATAACTCCTTTAATAGTAGTATATATTATTTTGCTACCTGCATGTTCCTGCGGTTTAAATGTATTGAGTATCACTTAGATAGATCTAAAATGTTATATTAATAAAAGGTTTTAACATAATGGTCATATATTGTCTATATTATCTGAATGTGTAATATATTTATAGATGTTATAGAAGGCTCTTATCCTTTTCTGACTAGACATATAAAAGCTTGCAATTCACTGCCATAGGTGATGGTATTTTTCAATACAGTATTAAAGAGATTAAATAATAGCACTCAGACATCCACTTTCTCCTCCTAAAATACTGTCTGTGCTCCCTTTCGCAGGAGGCGGCTGCTTCAAACCCGTGAGGTCACATTATGTTGTGTGTCCCTATGGCCAAAGCCTGTGAGGACGCTATCAGACCATCCCCATGCCAGGCAGCTCACCAGGAAATGTACCAGTATCACAGCAAGCCAGTCCAGCCCTGTATAATAGGTCCTATTAAATGAATGAGTAGAATCATTTAGCCAATTAAGCTTGGGCTTCCTATGCTGACCAGCTGGGCCAAGTACAATGAGGAGCTTGAGCCCACACCAGTTAGCAAAACTCCAACTACTTTTCCTACAGCGTCACAACAAACAAAGTTTACCATTTGAAAATCGATATACTATGTCCGCTTAATGTCATGAAACTTCCTTTGGTGAAGTGATAACAGATTACCGTTTTATGAAATTACTACTGTATCTAAAGTACATGACTGTGCTTGTCAGAAACAGATCATTTGACAGAAATCTGTCATATCCATGCAACTTCTGTGGTGAAAAGTCAGTGAACGGATTAATCTGCTCAGAGCACTCAATGTTCTCTCTTCACTTGAGCAATTTTGCCTGTTGGCCAATTCTGATTTTCATAGATCAACAGCAAGAAGACTTCAATGGTGCAAAACATGTATTTATCTCACATAGCCAAACTAACAGAATGCATCTAATCACTAACACGGCCACGGTAAATGTTTTAACCTAGAATTAGTAACTAATATTTCGCATTTTAACAAATACCATGGAGCAGAGTGGGGCAATTGCTCCAGGCGGCACTTTTGAAGGGGCGCCCCAAGCCCCTTTTTTTTAAAAAGAAATTTAAAGCGGAAGAGAGAGAGGGCGCCGAGTGGTTTTCCCTTACCAAGTTGTCAGTACCCGCTCGGCGCCCCCCTCTCTATCCTCTGCGAGCCCTCTAGCTCGGTCACGTCATTTCCGGCACTCAGCATTACAAGCCGGCACCGAGACCGAGCAGGGAGACTCGCCACAGGACTGCTGAAAGGTAAGTACAAAGGGGGGGTAGGGTAGATAATAGGACGGGAGGGAGAGTAAGGGTAAATAATAGGGAGGGAGAAGAAGGGTAGATAATGGAGGGCGGCAGAGGAAGGGTAGATAATGGGGGGGGCATTTTAAACTCCACCCCAGGCGGCATTATGTCTTGGGCCGGCCCTGAGCCTACACCACAATTGTGATGGACACCTTGCCAACTTCTAGGCTACTTTTTCTCCACAAGTTAAAGACGGTCCTGGATGGATGTTCCCTTCTAGAAAATCAATATGTCTGTAGTGCACTCCTGTAATCAGGGAGTGCAGCTGAACATAAATTGTGTTCAGCCGCCGTTATTTCTGTGTAGAAAAAAATCCTAAGCGAAATTGAAAAAAATATATATTTTAAGTATATATATATATATATTTATTTTTTTTTACATTTCACTAATAAATATAATGTTTTGTGTGTTTATATGGTTTCAAAAGAAAGCTGAAGAAATTTCTAATTTGTGTGGGTACATCAAACGCAGAAAAAAACCCCTAGATTTAACCAATATATGGTAAAAATGGCTAAAAAAGCTCTGGTCACTAAGTTATCAAATTCCCAGTCCTTAATGGGGTTAATAAATGACTGTATACAAAGCTTGGCAAAACAAAAACTTTACCCACTGCCTCCAAGCTAAAATGAATGAAAAAAGGTGTTTATATACATAGCTTAGACTTTTTGCAACCTAGACATACAGGGTTGTATAGCAATTGAATGCTAATTGCTTAACTCCTTATGTTGCTTATCTAGAACATAAACATCAGTGTTCCCATGGTTTCAAAAAGTAATTTAATTTATTTTTGGATTGGTTTCTCCTATAAACTGCTCTTTGATCAGATTAAAATAACACTTTTGGAATTGTTGCCTTAAGAGACCTCGGGTTGACCTTCATTCTTTGAATTTGTGTTATATGTTTACTTTTGATCGAGAACAGTCTGTTATCAAAGAAAGTCAGGAAAATGAACAGGGAAAACACTTATCTGGAAGTAAAACCTCTAGTGTGCAGTGGGTGTGACAGCTGTCGTCATTTTGATTGAACAGTCTGTCCATATTCTGCTCAGGACGTACTAAAGTGAGCTAGTCATTGTTCAGTTAAATGAGAAAAGAACATTTGACGTTAGAAGTGAATTGAATATCACTAGCAGAAAAAAATGCACGGTTGGTGAAATTATATGCAAGTCCGTTGATTGTCATGTGCTTTGTACTCTTATGAAGACTTAGAGCACTCAGGGAATTGATTGTTCTTACATACTATTTCATTCCACCGAATTTAAACTTTTCCCATCCATTAAAACTAATTGCATACGTACTTTTACATAATGCTTAGTAATTTTACACATACAGAATGAGATTTGTGCTTAAAGGGAAGTAACAAATATATTTGTAGAAGGTTCTGGGTGAACTATAGCCCACATATGAATATATTTATATATATATATATATATATATATATATATATATATATATATATACATATATACTTTTTGACCAAAAGTATGTGGACATCTGACCATCACACCTATATTACCTTGTTGGACATCATATTCCAAAACCATTTCTATGGGGATTTGGTTACCCCTTTTCAGCTATAACATCCTTCACTCTTCTGGGAGTGTGTCTGTGGGAACTTGTACCCATTCATCTACAAAGAGTGCGTTTTCGTGTTCGTTCCGAAGACACGCCGAAGAGAAGACGGCGGCGGTAAAACGTAGGCGAAGACGAAGACACACACCACGAAGATCTTCTACCACGAAGATCGTCTACCATTCTCCCCCCCTCTTCTAACTTACCTTGTCTTCGCGGCAGTTCCCGGAAGTGGAAATCCACAGGTTCGCCGTCACGGGTTACAGGGCAGTGCGAATGAGCTTATTGGTCGCCTACAGGGACCTCCTATGGCATCAACCAATTGGTTGATGCCAGAGGAAGACCCTGCAGGTGACCAATAGGCTCTCTCGCACGGTCTATGTAACCCCTGACAGTGAACCTATGGATTTCCGCTCCCGTTAACCCCTTCGATGCTGCGTTATCTAACACAGCATCGAAGGGGTTAACGGGAGCGGAAATCCATAGGTTAAAGGGCCGTGCAAGCGACCAATAGGCTCACTTGCACGGCCCCTTAACCCTTTAAAAAACAAAGTTAACCCCTAACTAATTGAACAGGGAGGGAGACCAGTGGGATCTGCCGGGTAAGTTGCAGCATTGAGGTTTTAAAACCCCAATGCTGCAACTTACCCTGCCGATGCCACTGATCTCCCTCCCTGGGGTTTAATGTTGGGTAGAGAGAAAAACTATTTTAAGAAAATGCAAAAAAATATATAATCTAAGGAACATACTATGGGCAAGCAAACATATTAGCATGTAGTCGGTATTATAGAAAAAACAGGCTTGTAGGAAAAATTACATTGTGGGCATTGTCCTAGATTGACCTAGTGCTATAGCAGCAATGCCCTCAATTTGAGATCCCACCTTGCCTCCTCTTAATACTATTCATGTAAGGTGGGCAAGTGGTACCTCTAGCCACATTATCCACCACAGGTGTCCCAATTTGTCGAAAATGCTGGAGTGCCCATCAACCCCCCCGAAAGAAAAAGTTTGCCTGAACAGTAGAGTTAAAACTGGTTTCCACCATTAACATAATTATAGTTCAAAGTGCATGTTTAAAAGGGTGCTAAAATGCCAAAGTCAACAACACATTCATTATTAAGTTTACATTACAATTATTAAGTGGCAGCAGATTTCCAAGCACTCTTCCAAGAGGAGAGATCTAAAATGACCAATATCGTTAATGTGCACAACATACATAAATAACAAAAAAGTGACCTACTGGAGAGGAGGAAACCCTTAGTCTTAAACATTGAGGGGAAATGAGATAGAGGGTGAATAATTTGATTGACACAAGAGTTATTTGCAGAAGTCAATAATCTTAAGAAATATGAATTTAAAGGATATTTTGTTTAGTTCATTTTGGTGCATGAAAACAGTATTCCTGTTAGTACTATGAGTTTATCTTGCCCTACAGACATGTTTACAAACATCATGAAATTCTTTAACATCACGGCAGCTGTGCTCATGTCTGATAATAGTTATTATCTGTAGTGCATTCCTCCACTACGTTAAGAAAGAGAACGTTACAAATGACATGAACTCCCATCATCAGTACAAACTTTGAAGTAATAGTTAAAAAAGTCCATATTTTTATGAAAATTGAATTCAACAGAATCCTACTGTTTCTTATAGAAAGGGAACTTTAAGCCACACACATACAGTCATATGAAAAATAAAGTACACCCTCTTTGAATTCTATGGTTTTACATATCAGGTCATGGTATATAACAGGTCTAAAATTTAGGTAAATACAACCTCAGATGAATAACAACACATGACATATTACAGTGTCATTATTTATTCAACAAAAATAAAGGCAAAACGGAGAAGCCATGTGTGAAAAACTAAGTACAGTCTTACTGCTTCCGTGGGAATTAAACAGAAAGGTGCTGCTAATCAAATGCCCTTGATTAATTGATCCTTCAGTAAGTGTGACCACCTCTACAGAAGCTGAATGTTTTGCTGTTTGCTAGTGTGGAGCATTCAGGCATGTGTTAAGATAATAGCAAGGAGGAAAGACAACAGCATTTCCAAACAATTTAAAGTCCACCATTCTACAGTGAGAAAGATTATTCAAAAGTAAAAAAAACATTCAAGACAGTTGCCTATCTTCCCAGGAGTGTATGTCCCAGCAAATCCATCCCAATGACCATGCAATGCTCAGAGGAATTGCAAAAAAAACTCTTCTCAGACTCTACAGTCCTCAGTTACCATGTTAAATGTTAAAGTTCATGACAGTAGAATTAGAAAATGACTGAATAGTTATGGTTACTATTTGAAGCATAAGAACTGGACCCCCAAGCAATGGAAAGTGGTGGCCTGGTCTGATGAATCATGTTTTCTTTCACATCACTTGGATGGCCATGGAGGCCCCACCTCGCAACTTACAGGATTTACAGGATCTGCTGCTAACATCTTGGTGCCAGATACCACGGCACACCTTCAGAGGTCTAGTGGAGTCCATGCCTCAATGGGTCAGAAGAGATATAGAAAGAAAAAATAGAAGAGAAAATCGAGAAGAGCAAAAATTAACAATTAAAATTGAGGATATACATATTGACAACATTAACACAACTAAAGACATACTAGTACAGATTAAAAAAGGGCTCTGTTCTTGCAGGCTTACAATCTATTAGACTTCCATTTTCAATTACAATTATATTAATAATAATGTTAATAATTTCAGCCTTTCTGAATAAAATAAAAAACCTTTAAGAAATGTTTTTCCGGGTCAGATCTCTAACATCAATTAACACACACATATTTAGTCATTTCCTTTACAAAATAACATCTCATGTGAGAGTCTTAAAATTTGCCTATACCGGTGGAACAGTACAAACTGTCAGTCTGTACCCAGATAACATTTTGTTTGAACTTGTACAGACATACAGCAGGGTGCGTGCCTCTACACATAAGATAGATCATGCAAATCCTGTTTTGTTATGTAAACATGCATGTAATTTCTAGTAATAAGGTTTATACCAGTTCCCTTTATGTCTCATCAGTATTATATCGTACAAAGCACCAAATGCAAATACACAGCACTCATAAGGGAAACTAAGGATGTAAAAATTCTATTATTCATGTATTTTTGTCCCTGTTTATTTTGCCAGTGGAAATGATTCACTCTCATACAGAAGTGATATACTGCCATCTAGTGATGTAACAAGGAAATGTATTTGACAAAAAATGCTCTATTTAAGATTAAACATAATCAATTAGGTTCCAATGAAAAGCTTCTCTATTTTGAGTAGATAAAATAAAAAGTGAGGCAAACGAGAATGCTATTCTATGAACCCTACCTGATTACAATGCTTTGGAAATGAATCCGTGTAGCATTTGTTCTGTAGCCTCTCAAGAGCAGTCTAAGTGCTGTAAAAGTACTTTGTTTATTTCAAACTAATGAGTTCAGTTATGTCTGCTACAAAATACATAAACATAGATCTCACTTTATTACCATAGTTACACAAATCTTTTCCATGGAGGTCAAAGAAAGTAGCAGACCAACTGAGGGACGAGTGCTGTATTTAACTATGGGGCTGCTCTAGGCCTGACCAAGGGCAGCACCCCACAGTCCCCATGGTCGCCAAGTCCCATACATTAAAAGGCAATGTGTGCCTTTAGGAAACAGAATCATCTCACACAGCTTCCCTCCCTCTTACTCCATGCAGAGCAGTCTCTTCAGTGTAGCTTGTACATCTATATCTATTACTCTTAGTTATAATGCAAACAATGATGAGGATTATGATGAATAAGTTATCTATGGGATACCACATGATGTCATAAGTGAAAGCAGGGGCATCCAACATGCAGCCAGTTGGAAATCAAGTGTCAGGACTTACCAGGAGCTGGAGCCCAGTTGCGGGAGATGGCACACACCCTTGCAAAATAACACTGCTCAGAGTGACAGTATGGAGAGATCACTTGAGCAGTGAGAGTGTGCAGGGGGGCAAAACAGGTACGCGGTACAGACAGGGGATATCCAGAAGCAGAGTCAAACGTAAGCAGAGGTCAGGGCCAGCAGACAGGGTTCAAAAACGGTGTATCAAAGCAGAGGTCAAAGTCCAGGAAATCAGGCATATAATCACAGCGCATTCAGAAGCAAAAACAGCAACCAGATACTGGGCTGGAGGCAAGGCAGATCTTTTAAAGCCTGATGACGAGGCCAGGTGAGAGAGGCGGGGTTCAGTCCATAACAGAACTAGGTGATGACATAGTGAGTTTAAGTCCAGTCAGGCCTCTTGGAGGGGCGGCCACGCCTTACGGTCTATGGGACTCTGGGTGATGCCTGACATCAAGGTGCGGTCCGCATGAGATCTGCAGCGGAAACTGCATCCCCAACTAGAGCCGGGCCTAGGACGGAAAGTGCAGCCGATAGGAGTAATTCTGTACCACTGTCAATGTCTGGCTCAGTAAATAATGATAGCAATTATTCTGTACCACCAACAATATCTGGCTCAGTATATAGTATATAGTGATAGGAGTTATGCTGTACCATATCTGTTCAGTTATTTATTTAAATTCATTTATAAGTTAATTTATTTTTTCATATTGCAGTTGGCATAAATAAATATTCTTGCCAACATACATTTTTTGTGGGTGTCTTTACATTTTAGAGTGTGTGTGGTGGGGTGCCACATACAGGATCTGCCCTGGGTGCCAAATAGTCTAGGTACGCCCCTCACTCAACAATGCTACACTGCTACACTGTTTTAAGTTGATGAACACAACACTCATTACTCAAACAATGTGATACATGGTATATGTAGGTTAAAGCATGCTAAATGAAACCCAGATGTCTCCACTTTGATTGTACATGCACATTCATGTTGTGGGAATATGGACATACAATGAATTATTAAATGACCTTCAATATCTACCTGCCTTCTATCCATGCAATACTAACCCTGATCAATTTTAAATGTAAACAGGATGTGCCAGATGTATATGAACAAGTACATTATTATTATTACATTATGGTTAAACTTTGTTTCATTAATAACAATATTGTATGTTGATGGATAGGATGTCATAGGACGGATGTCAACTTGAAAATATGGTTAGTATTCAAGGACATTTTATTGTTATTTGCGCTAATTAAATTCAGCACATTTTACAAAGAGCTGAAATACATCTATTTGGCAATATATCTTTACATCCAGCAAAAATGGGTATATCCGTGTTATTTTGTAATACCACTGTTTCTGTATCACCTAGTCATTTCTTGATCAGGGGTCCAAGAATCATATGCTGCCACACCTCCAAACTATGCCCACCAAAACTACACCCACATCCATTATGTGACACCCAAACCACACAGACAAACACCACTAGCATATCCAGACACACACACAGGCAGGGCTGGATTAAGACATTGTAGGCCCCTGAGCTACAGGTACTGTGAGGCCCCCCCAGTAATATCGGCTGCCCGGCTTGCCACTCTACCCCCCAGATATGCCTTATACCGCCTATATGCCACTATGCCTCCCTGATATGCCTTATACCCCCCTATTTACCACTCTGCCTCCCTGATATGCCTTATACCCCCTATATGCCACTCTGCCCCCCAGATATGCCTTATACCCCCCTAGATGCCACTCTGCCCCCCCCAGATATGCCTTATACCCCCCTAGATGCCACTCTGCCCCCCCAGACTTGTCCCCCATGCTTCAGACTCCCTGGTGTGTAGTGGGGGCAGCCGGTGGACATCTGCGCGATGTGTGTAGACAATCTCTGCTGCTACCCGACACTTCCGCCGGGGCTTCTATGACGGAGCACTGGAAGGTCATGTCATAGAAGGTCATGTGCTCCGTCATAGAAGCCCTAGCGGAAGTGCCGGGTAGCAGCGTTGTCCACGCTCATCACGCAGACGTCCACCGGCTCCCCGAGAGGAGGATCCAGGTCCCCTGCAGCGCTGTTGGGGATCCTCCTCTCTGGCAGCTGGTGAACGTCTGCGCGATGCACACAGGCAGGTTGTTTAATGGACAAAAGATGATACAGAGTGGGCTGTTTGGGGACAAATATGGCTCATGTTGGGCTGTTTGGGGACAAATATGGCTCACGTTGGGCTGTTTGGGGACAAAGCTCAGCACAACTAAAATGTTCATAACTGCATCTGAAAGCAACATCAGCACTGCATGGAATGGAATGAGTTTTCAATGGCTGATCAGCTGCACACATGCCAAAGATCAGTATTCGCAATGCCAAGCATTATTAGGAGTGATGGAAAACACACCACACTGTACTCTGCAATGCAGACACGTTCTATGGAGTAATGAATCACGCTTCACTCTCTGGAAGTCTAAAAGCCAAAAATGACCAAAGCTATGGCACAGTCTCTGCTACTCTGCATGATTCCCAGAAAGGGAATAGTTTAGGTGTTAAAATACTAACACTAATAACCAATGCCCAAATATGAGGGTCCAACTGCGGTGAGTCTCTCCTGCAAAAATGGCAGAGCTTTGCATAATGCATAGTCAAAGCGACCAGAAATCTAGAAAGTCTCACTGCCTGAAATATGCCTTATGTAGAGCAAGACCAGCCCTTCTTGCAAGAGAAATGTTCACCCCGCCATCAAACTGAAACATTAGTTTTTAAATATCTAAATCAGACTATATCTGACTCAGGTCTTGCTATGGCCTAACGAAAATCAATGCATTTATCTACATATATAATAAATCTTTCTCTCACTCTTTTCTCCCCTCACTGATGAACCTCTTCATAATATTATTATAATTTAACATTGTTTATATTATCAGCGTTTTAAACCGGATCAGTCAGATATGAATGTTATGGAGTAAGTGAAACGTTGAAGTTAAAGCTAACATTGTTCCCTAAATTTTTTACGAAACTGGAACACAAATTTGTTTACATTATAAATATGTGTACAAAAGTACTTTGTGAGTTCCATAGTTAGATTTTTTTCACCATAGAAACATGAAATAAGGTTGTTTTAGCATATGATACATACTTTCTTGAATAGTAAGCTCATAGCCTTCTGTCCACATTGCAGTGCTACATTTTATCTAGCAGAAAGTTTATATTTGTCCCATGCTCATGAAATACAGCTCCAAGCTCCAACTGAGCTACTTAATGAGACACAGCAGCTCATTAGGGATATAAAAACCTCATACATGTGGGGTTATTTTTTTATTTTTTTTTATTTTTTTTAGAGGACTCCCGGAAGAGTAGGTATTGCAAAGTTTAGCAAAATTAATATTTTGTTTGGGAAAAATCACTGGGACTTTCTCAAAAACGAAACTCTTGAAAATTCAGTGTACCTTTCTGTGAATTTATACTAACCCAGACACTATACTTTACAAAGCTAAAATTATATTTTCTGATTCAATAATTTAGGATAATCTGTAAATAATATGTGATTATTTGAATCACCTACTGCCCCTAATTCTAATCCAGAGTATGTTTAAAATTATATATATATATATATATATATATATATATATATATATATATATATGTATAGATAGATATAGATATAGAGCAGCCTGTAAATATTAAATATATATATATATATATATATATATACAGAATTGTGTACAATTTGAGTGATCTTTGTTTACTTAAAACATCAAATGAGGTGAATAAGAAGACACTGCCATTAATTTTAACTTTCATTTATTTAAAACTAAATGAATAAAGGTTATCCATAAATATACATTTTACTGAATATACAGTATCATCTGGTTAACATATTTGAGATACTCACTCGTGGTCCGGGTTGGTGGTCTATTAGCTGCCTCATAATTGCACTCATCCCTTTAATATGTTCAGCTATATCAAAGGCTGTCTTTTATAGCCCATCATGTTTTAGCCCCATTGGGCCAACTTGTCAGATATTTTAATACACTTACTTTTAAACTAATTGGCCCTTTTTCGGAAAGTAGTTCCATGGGCCTGGAGGTGCCTACTAAGTAATGGGGTGATTATTAGAGAAATGCACAGGCCTAACAGAAACGTACAAGGTTCATAATTTATACAATACCCAACTACAAGACCACCAGCGCAGCAATGACCAACCTTGTTAAAGGAATTTGCCTGCAGCAGGGATTTTGAGGCCTAAAACGAACGCATACTGATTGTTATATTTTTTGTTTAAAGAGTATAGCTCACTGTTGCGTTGGTTTTATTTTACCAAAAACTGTTTGTTTACATAGTGTGTGTGTTTAAGTTAAAAGACACAAATATATTAAGGACTTATATATCTGCCTTGGGCTCTTACATTATAGTTTACTGTGCTAAACTCATTAACTAAGCATAGGACAAATAAAAAAGGGTTGTAAGCCATTATAAGTTTCACTTAAAAGATCCAGATGCATTTTACGAAACATAAGCCGCCGTGTGGATACCTTTTGTGACTGTAATAACTGTGTAGATGTGTGAATTGCGGGTGATAATACTTAAAACAAAAAAACACAAAAAAAAAAAATACAAAAAAAAAAACAAAAAAAAATTATAATATATATATATATATATATATATATATATATATATATATATATATATATATATATATATATATATATATAAAAGCCCAGAAAAAAAGACTCAAATTTTGACGTAAATGTGATTTTTATTTCCAAATGCAAATAGTGAAATCTACATTTGGGCAGTTGTGAGTTCCAACAATTGTTTGACATTGTTGCAAATGGTGTTGATTGTGGTTTATAAAGCGCAATCACCAGGCAAATGCCAAGTGGGTCGGTATTGGAGGCCAGTCCAAAAATAAAATTCAAAAAATGACAGATATAAAAACAGTGGGCTCCGTGATTTGAATGTTTTTTTGAGGACTAACCCCCTAATATTTGTGATACGCATGTCTAACCTAAAATGTATTTTAATGAAATCTTTATACAGAGACTATATTATTTTGTACATATGTATACTATCCAATCCAAGCCGTCGGTTTCAATGGCAAATGATGCATAAAATAAATGAAATAACAGTAAATTTTGTCTCCTTAGCAAATAATAGTACTAAACTAAAACTTTTATAAAAATCTTAATCACAGCATTTGGAAGTTAAGAATGAATCCCCATATAATATATAAAATACATACATACGTATGACAATATAACATGAGTAAGTGTGAACACTGATTCATGATCCATAAAATATGAATCAAACTCTGAATATATTCTCTTCTCTTTTTATTTTTCGACATTCATTTAAGCTCTTTTGAACTTTAGGTAAGCAATCCATTAACTGTTACACTAACAAGTGTTAATGTAGTTCCTGTCTTTCCTCTAAAGGCTCATAAAACCTCAGGGCTTTCAGGATTTACACGTGCTCATAAATCTCAGATCCAGGTGTTTCTAAACCACTTTCCATAATCAAAAATGACACCGCACTTACCCAAATCTTGTAGAATTTCTTTAGAGTGCGTAGCTTGTTTGCACAGTCCAGACCTCTGTAGAATGATTGTCAGGAGTAAAAAGCAAACATTCTGACATATTTTCTTTTAGGATGGGTGCCTAATGAACCATGAGTGGCTTAAACATACAGCTGTGAGAAAGCATGAAAAACCGTAAGAGGGGACATTATACCACTTCCAGAACTTATTCTGTATTGCCTGAAATATTAGGGAAAGCAATGTAACAATGATTCTTTTTATCTTGAAACTGAAAATTGCGTTCATTTATGTCAATTTTGATAATTTGCTCCATTATGCTTTATGTTCAGTTTTCTTTTTTTTTTTTTTTTTTTACTTTACAAAAAGAGTAAAAGTACTAGTGTGAAGTCTCAAATATTCCTCTAGTTTAAACAAAACTACTCACTTCAACTAAAGTAGAACTCTGTAAATCTGCCAAGTACAAAAAGAATGAATTCAACTCAATTATGTTTCCATATTCCATTAGAATTCAAACAGTTTTGAAAATGTCCACTCATTATCTTGACAGATGGCACCAATTAGGGAAATAACTCGATTTAGATGAGGTACCCACAATGTTTCCATTTTTTATCCCAATGAGAGAAGAATGCAGTGATATGGTTCATCTCCTGCTAATTAGGGTTAAAATTAAGTTAAATGTGTATGGTAAGATTCTCATTAACCATCCACTCAAGCTGGCATGTGGTCACTGTCTGGAGATAGCAGTATGGATAGGTTTATTTTATCATTAGGTACAAGACTAATGAACTGGCATACGTTTATTCCTAATATACAATGAATAATATTTCCTATGAGACAGCAGGCAAATAATAAAGGTAAAAAAATAAAAAGGAATACAAAAATGGTATATATAGTTGAAAAATGCATGCAAAAGGACAAACATTATGGAAAGTGAAGGTTTTTGCAACAGAACGTACTGAAAGTGTAGTTGGTGAATTAAACTCACATAGCAGCATGAACACATATATATATATATATATATATATATTGATGTGTAATTTATGTGGGTTTATTTCCTTAGGTTTGAATACTAAGACTACAGATTGTTAGGTGCTCAAGTGATACAGGAACCAATATATATATACCAATGTATAATCTATTTTTGGGGGGGTGATTGTTTCAGCGGCAGGGACATCTCCTTCCTACACTAGAGATCAGGCTGGAGATCATCGCTGGCTTTCGGCCAGTACGCCGTTAAATAAGTTATTACTCCCGACACCCACCGGAAGGTCATTGGAGAAAATGGAAATGAAAAACTGAACAATACAGTAAGCTTAGTGATGTCATCGTAAAATCACTGACATAAATAAGATGCATGAGTGATCCCTCCATATAGCGCTAACAGCACACAAAAAATGGGAAAAAAGCCCTGACATCCCATTGCTCCGGCACTACATTTAAAAGGTATAACCCCTTCCCAGGGCCGGCCCGACAATGGAGCCAAGTGGGGCAACCGCTCCAGGCGGCACTTTTGAAGGGCACTTTGCCGCCCCAAGCCCTTTTTTAAAAAAAAAAAAAAAAAAAGCGAAAGAGAGAAAGGGGCGCCGAGTGGTTTTCGCTTACCAAGCTGTCAGTACCCGCTCGGCGCCCCTCTCTCTCTCCTCTGCGGCGAGTCTCCCTGTTCGGTCTCGGTGCCGGCTTGTAATGCTGAGTGCCGGAAGATTTCCGGCGCTCAGCATTACAAGCCGAGACCGAACAAGGAGATTCGCCGCAGGACTGCTGAAAGGTAAGTACAAGGGGGGGGGACGGAGGGAGAGGAAGGGTAGATAATGGGGGGGCGGCAGGGACGGAGGGAGAGGAAGGGTAGATAAGGGGGGGGGGCGGCGTTTTAAAATTCGCCCCAGGCGGCATTTTGCCTTGGGCCGGCCCTGCCCCTTCCCATTCACTACCACTAAACCCCTTAAGCCAGAAGTATTAAAAATACTACTCTATAGGGGTATATCGCCCTCTAGAAAAATAGGTTATATTGCCAAACATAAATTGGGTCATTGCTCATGAGTGGCACTTACTGTACAGAAGACATTTAATAAAAATTGGATAATAAACATTTGATTTTTCTTCTATTTTAATATAGATTTTTTATGATATGATAATTATGGTTTTATGCATTTCTATCATAGAGAAGGCTCTATTACAAAATGATGTATAATGTTTGCAGGTTTCATCAAATATGGAAAAGGGGAACAATGGTTTAACAAAAATGACAAAAAAAACCCACCTCCAGTCCTTATGGTATGAAGGGGTTAATTCAGGACTGATAAGAGCACACATAGTCATGGCTGTTTGAATGATCCTTACTGGATGTATAATACGTGAATTGCATTGCATATACGTTTCTATTTAATGTTTTATTAAAAGGCTTAAACAGCATACCTTATGTGCTGGCCAAAGCCCATGTAAGTTCTTCAGGGGACATGGCAAGTTTCAGCTGCTTTTTTTAATATGAAATAGACAGCAGGACTCCATAGTTGTTCTGTTTTATTGGTTTTAAGGGTTTTACAAACAATGAGTATTTATTACTATGCAAAAGTATCACCTGACATTTTTAAAGTCCTACATTACACGTAATCCACTTAATTTAAACACATTTATTCTTAAAGAAATATAAAACCTAAGCGGGCCAATATGGATTTTTTTTAAATTATTTTGTAAGCGAGGTTAATTAAAATCTAATGTCGTTGAAGCTAAAAATAATGGTGAATTTAATGAATTTATTGAAATTTAATATCATTAAGAAAATTATTTTATTCATATTAAAAATGTGTGAAGGTATATGACCTCTTCTGCATATAGTGAAATGTAGCTCAATTATGGTTGATAAAAATGATGGTCCCTGACCAGACACCTTTTTGACCCTGTGTCACCCATCCAACATACAGCAATTGCATATGTAAGATACACTAGATTCTAATTAAAGAAATGCGTATTTATCTAAAACACTTTCATGGATGTAATTTCACACTCTTTTTCTTTTAACAATATAGCTAAACAATTATATGACTTTTTCTACCCTCAAATTTCCTTGAAACGCCCAAAAAAATTCTGCATATTATCAGTGCAAGTATATTTGCAGAAGTGTTCTATAGAACTGGATTAAATGGAGACAAGCTGCATTTTAATGGCCTTTGGTTACAGTAAAAGAATCAGGCACTCGCTATCAAAAAAGGCATTTACAGAAAAGTGTATAAAGAAAAAAAATACAATCAGGAATCGAGTAACTCAGCTTAATATACATCTGGAACAAGCACCAAAAGTGAATGGAATATCAACATGCTTAGTGTATGGTGTGTAATCTTTCAATTCTGATAATATTTCTATATTTAAGTAGGTATTGTGACGGAAGCCTCCATCACTGGGGCCACTGGAGAAGCCTGACTGCCAGCCTCCTCCCTATTGACTATGGGCCCTGGGTTTGTAGAGACTTCTGTGGCTACCCCCAGCAGTATCATCTCATCACTGGCTGAGGGGATTATCTCCGGCAGACAGCCAGGATCTGCCACCAGGGAGTGACCACCATTCTTTGATGTTTAATGTTGTATAAATCAGTCTCCCCCCCCCCCACACCTATTGTATTGTTAATCCCGTTACTGCCCCTGTTGTCTCTGAGAGGCAGATTAAGGGGGCGGTTTGTGTCCCAATATCTTGTTTTATGTTAATGTGTGTTTTGCTGGATATATCCAGTCCTGTGTGTCCAAAATAAATCAGTCTTCGTTTGGTTTTACCCTACACTGAGTCTCGGCTAGTGACTGGGGAACCGGGGAAAGTGTGTTGTCCCAGGCTAAGGGAGCACGAGACAGCGGAGGTAGTCAGTCGGACTAGCCAGCTCCGTGACAGGTATATTCCATTCAAATTACAATTTTACTTATACACTGTGCAAATGTTATAGGCAGATGCTCTGTAAAGTAAGAATGCTCCAAACAATACATATTCATTTTTATTATTTAACAAAATGACTACTCCATGATAAGACTGAACACATCGTACACAAGGTAGTTGTGTGAGGGTCAAACGAATAGGATTAGTGGAACGGAGAACCAAAGACCCAGAGAGGGTCCATTCGGTCTGAGGTGTGCCATGACCGACGTACCAGGTAGGCCTATAGAGGGCAAAAAGAAGAAGACAAAGTTAGTCGTATCATAACATGACAATATGAATGACCAAGCTTATTAAGCGAGTGACGTGAAGGCATTACGCATTCCCGAGATTGGTTGTGAGATATAAAGAAGGAAACACGAGGAGTTCCATCTGCCTAGCTTTTAATCACCTGGGCTGGAACTTATTCTTAGACGCTGCCCCGATTACGCGAGTGGGTTAAGGCCAATCCTGGTACGTAATAACCCAACATATCTGATAAACATGACTGACGACAACAGCTCCCTGGGGAAGGGCAAAAGAAGACTGGCTTTCGGTTTCCCAGTCAAAAACCAACAACAAGGCTCCCAGGACTGCAACTAGGCACCAAACTGAGTCAGTAAGAAAAAACGTAATTCGTGTACGTGGCCGGACCGATTCGTTTTTGTACGACCGAGGGACAGAACGAAATGATCAGCAACAGAACACAAGTCCGAAACTTCAGAGATGTCGAAGAATAAAGCGTAATGGCCAGTACCTTCGGTCGCATGAACCAACGAAGGCTGACTTACCGTCCCAGTAAAATAAGGACTGCAACTGGGCACCCGGGGACATTGGTAGGAAGAAACAGTGTACTCGGACCGGATTAATTCGTTTCGTATGACCGAGTGACAGCTCGTAATGATCAGAAGAACCGAAGCTGAATTAAGTACCATAGCCAGCTCACCAAGCTGCCTGTATCCGAAAAAATTACATGGAAGCTTAAGCACTATACATGTACCAGGACTAAACAGGATGTCCATTAACATTAGCAAAGCTCTTACTCGCCATCCATTGGTGAATTACCGGGGGACTTCACTGGCTTGACCTTGCAGACCTCTAATACGTTATATCCGGGTGAGAAGAAACCAGAGAGGTTCTTTAGAACTACAATATTGATCTTCTGTTAGGAAAAGCTTCATCGCTAAGTGAAAAGGCTTAACCGTGCTCACCGTGAACTAATAGCGGATACGGTCAGATTGTCAGCTCTGAGGGACAGTTTGCATATAATCGTCAATGTGTGAATATGAGTGGATGATGACAGCCGCTGAGCGAGACCAGAAGGCTCACACTGGATCCTTTCTCTAAACGTCCCACTCACTGGAGCTAGAGCCTGAGAAGCAGACACGTAACGGACTCATGGACATGGAGCCTGAGAAGCCGACACGTAACGGACTCACGGACGCGGAGAAGCCGACACGTAACGGACTCACGGACGCGGAGAAGCCGACACGTACCGGACTAACGGACGCGGAGAAGCCGACACGTACCGGACTCACGGACGCGGAGAAGCAGACACGTACCGGACTCACGGACGCGGAGAAGCAGACACGTACCGGACTCACGGACGCGGAGAAGCAGACACGTACCGGACTTACGGACGCGGAGAAGCAGACACGTACCGGACTCACGGACGCGGAGAAGCAGACACGTAACAGACTCACGGACGCGGAGAAGCAGACACGTAACAGACTCACGGACGCGGAGAAGCAGACACGTAACGGACTCACGGACGCGGAGAAGCAGACACGTAACGGACTCACAGACGTGGAGCCTGAGAAGCAGCCATGTAACAGATTCACGGACATGGAGCGACAACCATGATCTTACCCCCCCCCCAATGACTCTTGCCTGAATACCCACAGCGGCGCATTTAAAGGAAAACTCATCAGCCAGAATAAGGGAAACTATGCTAAAGCTCGTATGGGAAATAAGGGGCAGGGAGCTTCTTGAGGTACAGCCATAATACCTGTAAAGGAACCACATGCTAAACCCTAATCTGGAATTACGGGGAGGGATGAAAAACAGCAGCTTCTCTAAAACCGGATTCCACACTTAATAGGAGATAGACATTGCTTGAGAAATAATGCCCCGGGGCACATCGCTTTGGTAGGGCCCAATGGCATCCGTGCAAATATGACGTAGCATGAATAGACTAACATGGCAACCAGTGGTGGCAGGGCCTGCAGGAGAGGAAGGGGGCAGGCCTGCCGGTGCAAGCTGGGCTTCCAAAATTGGCTAATCTCTCGTAAATTAAGGAGACCGATGCCACCCACTAGTGAGGTGAGCATGTCCCTCATTGCGCCCTGTCCACAAAACTAGATTGTGGCGGGCTGGATCTATGAGGAGGAGACGGGACAAGCAAACGGTGGGTAGAAAAATTCCGCTATGCTGGCCGAGGCAGAGAAAGGAATGCATCACCTTGTTAAAACAGCCGTCGATTTAGCAACAGACTGAGCATGGAGGGAATGTGAGGCGGCAAAGTCTGACCCAGGAGCGTGTGAACAGGGAATGGAGGACCTCTCTTCTTGATCGGATAGGAACGACAAGTCTATGCAACGGAACCTGGACATATACCCCGGACCTAAATCTGAACTAACTGAATATCTAACCGAGCTCCGCGCTGGAGCGGGATGAAACGTAGAGGGAGGCCTAATTAACTAACAGTGAGGCACGAAAACTAGCTCGTGGGACGTAACCTCCAAGCGAGGAGGGGAGATTGCCTCGGGGTGGGGCGGGGGGGGCCAACTGCCTAGTTCAAGGAGGCCGTCTATCTAAGCGGGGACGTAACGAGGTCGAGAATATTGCCTCCTATCTGACTCACTAAACCTGACACTCTACGGTTAGCAACCCCCTGGAACATCTGTTTCTTCCAATTATTGGAAGAGGGGCCCGGTTGTAATGACTGGAACCGACCTGCCGGTAATCTAATTATAGGAATGGGAAACCAGACTGTGAGATAAAACAGAGTACCTCAATAATAACGTGAGCTGTAATCGTGTAAAGCAACGTGAAGAAAAAATTTTGAGCGGGACGGTTGATACGTGGAACCGCCTCCCAGCAGAAGACAACCATGAATACTTGAATTAGCAACAAGAGGCAAATAGCAGTACGTAAGGTGGCAGTCCGCTCAGGGCCAAGCTGTAATCGTGTACAGTAACGTGAAGAAAAATCAGAGCGGGGCGCTTGATACGTGGAACCGCCTCCCAGCAGAAGCGGTAGAGGCCAACAATGAGCATCTGAATTAGCAACAAAAGGCAATAACCGTACCTGACTAGACGACTAGTTAAGAAGACGTGTAACAGAAAGTACTTGAAGACCAAACGCAACAAATATACATAAACAGACCACGTGACATGGGCACTAGTCCTAAATAACAAGCACCAATAATGAATAAAAGAGGGGGGCCAGCGAGAGTTCGGGGGGCCAGCCCTACTACCAGAAATACACAACAAATGTAACCTGCACATACAAGAACCAGCACAGAGAATACATAAGAACAAAACCAGTATCCCATGGCCAAGCTGGATAGTGTAGAGTAACGTGAAGAAAATTCGAGGAGGACCGGTTGATACATGGAGCAGCCTGCCAGCAGAAGCGGCCGAGGGCAACAGACAGTTCCTCAATTAGCAATAACAGTGACAGAGGAAATAACAGTACATGAGGTGGTTGTCCCGTCTGTAACTGCTTTGGAGGCGACCAAAGAAACAAATATATATATATATATATATATATATATATATACACACACACATACAAATCATGTGACCAGCCTAAATAACTCGCACTAATAGTGAACAAAGGGTTAATGAAAAAAGTGGTTAACTGGCAACCCTTATCTGACTCTAGCAACAGAAATTCCTCAAGCAGGGCCAGTTGATACATGGAACAGTCTCGCAACAGAGTAAAATAGTGAATATAGCTTGTATGCGGATTGTTATCCACAAATGGTGTGTTCATGAATTAACTGGAGTTAAGTATAATTTGAAAAGTACTCTAACAACCAATGTAAATGACCAGCTGTAACATACAACGAGTAACTCCAAGAACGATATAGCGAGCGACTGAAAATACGCTTGGAAAAGGAAATGAACCTCCATAAAAGCGCAGACATAGTAACATGAGCTGAACAGTATAAAAGCATGAAGGAAAGAGAGCGTGCGTAATGATGTGTAGTGCAGGACTAGAGGTATCAACAGGTATCGGTAGTAAAAGGGTTAACAGGCTTAGTAACGATTGAGTATGAGAAGTGCACCTGAGTGGCCATGCATACATATAAACAAGGCGAATCAAGAGAAGTACCCAGCATAGCTCCACTGAACTGCTACCTTAACACAGGTGTTGTAATTAGGTACAGTTAGTAAAATAAACATATAGAGATTACGAAGAAAGTGAAAACAGGCTTGGGAAGGTTTATGTTTGATTAACAGCACCTGTGCAGCGCCCTGCATACACAAAGCAGTCTGTAAACAACAAAACCCCACGTAGACCCCGTAAATGAGTTAATAAACGACCAAGCAAGCAACGAGAAAATAAGTATAACCAGAAGAGGGGTTCCCCCTCTCGAATAACCCCAAAAAAACCTGATTTGCAGGAGTCGTTTGGCTCCTGAAACGCAGACATGCCACACTGCCAATACTAGCCGAAAACTGCAATGTTCCTTCCTGAAGTTCCGTGACATCACTTCCTGTATAGATCAGCCAACGTTAGGAGCTGTAACGTAGCTGTGGAAGGGAGAGGCGTTGGTTAAATAACCATAGCCCCTCCCACAACTACAGGCTAATATACATCAGCCTTCACATTTATACTGCATTAGCCAGGCCTCTCCCGGGCAGACATTTTAAGGCAGACTAAAATGGCTTTCTAGATGATCTGTCCAAACTCTTTTGAGGAAGCATAAAGAAACATGCAATGTTGAGGCCCATAGATGCTGTAGTGAGCCAAGAAAACCTTGGGCAGCAACGAAAGACACATCATGCTCCCTTCGTAATCAGAAAACATCCAGCTGTGACATTGGCAGAAAACTGGGATCCTGGTACACCCACCTATTGAGAAGTCTGGTCAGAAGTGGTCTTCATGGAAGAGTAGCAGCCAAAAAGCCATAACTCCAACGTGGAAGGAAACAAGGCCAAGCGACACAACTATTCCCGAAAAACAACAAAAGTCTGTACGAGTGACTCTATTGGTTGCCAGCAGGGGGCTCGTTTGCCATCAACCAATGAAGTACAGGTGTACGTCATTGGTTGATGGCAGAGGTGGCCCCTGGAGGCGACCAATAGAGTTGCTCGCACAAACATTTAAACTCCTGGCACCAAAGCTGCTGCGTAGTCCGTACCGCGTTAACCCCATATTAACCCCTTCTACAAAAAACAAAAAAAAACCTGCAAAAAAAACGAACACGAAGAATGCGCCCAAGTCTACTAGAAACAGTGAAGGAGTTTGCAAAATACCACCACAAACTTTACAAACCTCCAACATAACATGTTCACACACCAACCCACGGGGGAGGAAATCCACACATCTCTTAACCCCTTAAGGACAATGGGCGGTCCCAAAACCCATTGAAAACAATGCATTTTGAGCCCGTACATGTAAGGAGAGGCAAGAAAACAGGATTTCCTATTGAAACCGATAGAACTACTAGAGATTCAAACAGCTGTTAAAATACTTAAGACTGGCAAATCCCATGGACCGGACGGTCTATCCAATGTCTTTCATAAGAAGATACAATTCTAGTTAGAGCCACACCTAAAAAGACTATTCAATTACAGCTTAACACAGGGAACAGTACATAGCGATATCCTAGATGCCCATTCACAATCCAAAAGCCAGGGAAATCGCCAACTAAACGTGAGAACTTTTGCCCGATCTCATTACTAAATTCAGACATCAAATCCAAAATTCCAGAAAATGGGCTGAATCAGCTACTACAGACCATAATCGACCCTGACCACATCCGGTTTAAAACGGGCCGATAGGCCCCAGACAATATGTGGAAATTTATTGACATAAATCTTGAAGGTACAGAGCAGCAAAGCCAAACTACTGTTATAACTAGACGCAGAAAAGGCGTTTGCTTAAACTTGACATACATAAGGAAAAGCCTAAAACAATACAAACTTATTTGGCTAAAACACAAATCCAGATTTGCAAAGACAACAGTATATGCTCCAGTATCTCATGGGAGAAAGCATACTTTACTATCGCAATGCAGCAAGACTGACACAGACCTTACAAACCACATTAGCAAATCATGGATGGAATTAGAGAATTATTTTTTTATGCGGTGTTATAACCAAGACAAACCCAACACCCGCAATTAAAGACACATTTATCGTCTGGGATACATCTCTCGGAATGGCTTAGAGGCCGCATGCCGATCACCACATTGCACTTTTTTATTTTACACCCAACAGAAGCCTAACTCACTAGAGGAATAAAGTGATCAAGCACATAAATGTTCGAGCTCAATATCAACTCCCATCAGGTGATTTATTCTTATACCTCGGAGTTAAGCACATCTTACTAAAACTGTTACAGGCATATTAGAACTCTCCTCTCACCCATTAATACAACATTGTACAAACAAACTCATCTGAAACACACTACCTCAACATGCTATCACTCAGAAAAAGTTGGTATCAGAATTATCGTATATGAAGAAGTGGGAGATCCAGATGGCAACCACCACAGACCCAGAGGAGTGGGACAGAGCAATTTGCAGTCTGCCCCACTGGGAGAATAGAAAAGTATTACACTGTCGGTACTTGGCATGTAATAACAAAAAAGGCTTGATATACCATAATATGAATACGCAGCTCATCGAGCATCAAATTAATAATATAGTCACAACAGGGTCTGGGAATTAGGGTGGTTTAGAGGCATTGAAATGGGGGAATGCTAACAATGCCTGTGAATAGGGGTCCTGATTCACAGACAGAACTAGGTTCAGCTCTTCTATGAGGCACAGGGTGGTCACCATGTATTTTGTGGAATTATGGTGTACTTTCTATTTTGTTTTCTTTATTTGTTTATTGTTCTTTATAATGGAAAGCTGGAACATTGATGGCTTTTTCAAACAATATGATATTAACGAGGCAGGAGAGACACTTTGGATCTAAATATACATTTATTGATGTTACAGGTCATGGAAGGATTCATTGTGAAATACATTCTGGTGTTGCAACTCCCTTTGCTTCTCTGTTAAACTGATTACTGCAACAAAGTATCAACCCTTTAACTGCTGTAATTGTCTGACACAAATAGAGAAGATTTTTTTTTTTAATTCAACACAATATATTTTTCTTATTTATTAAAATTATATATTTTGGAAGAAAGTCTTAAGGTTGTTTTTCCATAGATAGCAGATATATTACTAAAGCACACAATATCACCATTTTTTATTATGTATTTCATTTGTTGTGTGATTAGGGGAAGAACACAGATATTAGGTGCTGGATAATTTCACATTTTGCATTCATCATATATAAATTGAAAAAAAAAATGGGGTATACACAAAGAAATAAAATAATCTACAAAAATCTAAATTAATCTCTAAATTTTATATTCTAGGTTTCTCAAAGAAAAAGATATTAAACCAAAGGCTTGGTCAAATTGGGAAAGAGATATCGGGAAGGCATTTCAAGAAGAACAATTGTAAAAATGTATGGAACAAGTTAAGAAATCTACTTATTGCTTAAACATCATACAATTACATTATAAATTATTGTACAGAAGGTACTTGGTGCCAAAGACACTGAATAAAATGAATACCAGTTTATCTAACCAATGTTGGAGAAATGTATCTGAAAGCAATTTTTTACATATTTGGTGGGAATGTCCTAAAATTAGACCAATACGGCCTAGGATTTTCCAATAAATGTTTAATTCAAAGGCTGCCAGCTACAAAAATAGTAATTTCTAGAGTATGGCGCCAGCAAGATACTCCCACCTAGGCTCAGATTACTAATAAATTTCATGATAAAATAGAAAAAAGGAATATAATTTTGTCTTGCTAATAACAAACTTCTTGAAAAAAGATGGGCTCCCTGGATAAATACCAATTTCAGAGATTAAAGTAAAAGGTAACACCCAAGTAAATCTTTACTGTTGACATTAATAGGTTGACCCCGCTTCCAGGTTCTATACTATCTATTTAATTTTTATTTCTATTTGAAATAAAAAGTTAGCATCAGCCTTATATGCTTCTCATAATGGATACCAAATTATGTACACTTTGTCTTGCCTTAAATGAAAAAATCTTAAATATTTTTTTTTAAATGCATATCACATCATTTGATATTAAAAAAAAAATGTTAGGAAGAATAAAAAGGATTTTTAAAAAAAATGTTGGGATTCTTACATGTTGACACATTCAGTGCGTTATTTTGCTTACTGTTCTGTTACACTTAGACAAAACATTTATTACACCAACTAGTATGTAACGCAAATAAACCTTAGCATTTTCATGCCTCTGTTGGGTCGGCTTCAAATTTTTGAAGATCACGTCACGTGATGTATAATAGCTACAAGAATAATTTAACCCCTTCGAGACCGGCATTTGGGTACTGCGTCTTCGCTTGAAGACCGCGTACCCATTTAAATTTCCTAGTTCCGTACACCTGATTTGCTTCAGAAGCGATCACGTGCACGGAACTGAGGGGGCATTGGCTGCCACGGATCGCTGGGGTCACCTGGCGGTCAGTAGCAGCGATGCCCTCGCGATCCCAGGGTTCAGATCGACGCTGGATCGTGTAACATCACTGACGTACCTTCCATTAAAATTATAGACTAATCATTTCTTTGTCAGTGGGCAAACATACAGAATTTGCAGGGGATCAAATAATTTTTTCTTTCACTGTGTGTATATATATATATATATATATATATATATATATATATATTTACCAGTTTCCTACTGTAACATATTTGCATGCCTTGGTTTGTTAAGTTTCAACATATTTCACATTACTGTTAACTTTATAAATGCTAACATTTTTTTACTTTTTTCCCTTGTTTTTTTTCAAATGCCTTGCAGGTGGAATAATCACTGGTGTGTGCCAATGTATCAAAATTTTGTCATACCATTTATGAATTGTTATATCTGGCTTCAAAATAATTAATAACTGGTACTTCAAACACTGGCATAAAATATGGCGGGTTATATTACTCTTCCTGCCAACAGTCAGGTGAATGCCACAAAAATTATTGTAAGTATGTTGGACTACATACCTTCTTGTCAGCTAAATCATAACCCTAGGTATAGTGCACAAGGCAGCTATTTTTTTGAACCAATTATGTTGGAGTGTTCTTATATGGTATAATATTAGGCAACTACATTCACCATCTGTACTAGGAACATGGTAAAGGAATAAAAAATAAATGTAAAAGAATCACAACAGCAATATGAATGTATTTCGTTCATGTATAGTATGTTTTGCTAGATTTTATAGTATAGTACGTGTGGATGTGAAAATACAATAAATCATTGTTCATAACTTACACAAAATATGCTTCTTTTCGCTCCCCAGAGGTCCGTCCTGTAAGTAAGGATAACAACAGGGGAGTCTATTGATTAAACTACTCCAATCAAGCCTTGGCTCATGTCCTGGAGCGGGGCAGTCGCACTTCTACAGAAGCAGCATGGCTGCAATGTGGTTCTCATCTCCAAGATACGACCAATCCACAGTCTAGCACCCATCACAGTTCCAATTTCTTATTACATATACACTGATAATTTTCTAGTTATCTTGGGGTGAGCAAAACAAATTAAGTGGGTTGAGCATATTTCATTGCATTTTAAATAAATAATGATATCCAGAAATGTATTGCATACTCAAAAGATTGGAGTTCTGGACTAAAAATGCATCAAACAATAAGAAATACAAAGTTAAAAAAAAAAAACAACAAAAAAAAACCAACAAAAAAAAAAGCTGTTATACATTTGTGCCTGAGACACCTTTCATCTAGTATATTAGTTGTAAAAGAAAATGTACAGATGTGTTTGAGTGAATAGCACACTTTGCTGATGTCATAATTGGATGCTGCAAAAAAAAAAAAAAAGAGCATTTAAATTTTACATATAAAATTCCAAATTTAAGAGGCTCACATGAGAAATGAAAAAGAATAACATTTTACTATGTACTTAACAGTTTCTTGGTTACAGAACAACTGATCTAATCTGTAATACATATACCATCTGTAATTTGTAACTCAGCACTGCGGGAAAAACCTTGGACTTATCTGAGAGTATAAAGTATTTTTATGGGTTGCTGGGAAGCAGGTTTGCGTTTAGGAAAGAATTAAACTACTCCCCGCTGGAGATTAAGACTTATTCCATTATTTGAAGTTCATTTCCACCTCATTAGCGGTAGAACATCCATGCTAGTATACGAGGGTGAAGGGAATTTTAGGTTTGATTAAAGATGAATTGGCTGAAGCATCACTTTCCAATTAGACAACGTCTAAATGTTGTACAGTGCAACATCCAAATGAACACCTTTAAGGCAAAAGAAATGACTCAAAGAATGGTGCATCAATTTAAAGTGGCAGCTGTAGTGACCCAAAAGCACACATAGGGAAAACACACTAAATAAAGTATATAAAAGGGGTGATGTGGCCAAGAACCTGCAATTTAATAGCATAGATCCAATCATATTGAACATTTCAATCCACCAAATAGCAGACTACGGCGCTTGTGGCTCGGGTACAGCCAACCCTGCATTCTTCCACAGCCTGATAAAAGGCTTCTTATCACCCTCCTTAGTGTTTCATATAAAGTTGCTTACGTATTTTCTTAAATAAAAACAAAAAATAGCTTCCTTTAACAAAATTCGATTTTCAAAAGAACACAAAGTTAAATACAGCTTCCACTTTCCGAACATGCTTAGTACGCCAATAGCTAAAATACTCATTTTAATTTTACAATCATGTTGTATTACAGTGACTGCACCTAATCTTTAGACTAAAACACGGAAATCTGTCAAATGAGAATTTTGTTTTTTAAAAGTGTAACCAAAAGGCTGTGCCAAGCATCCCAATTAATATACGTGTGTATTAAATATATGCGTCCAATTATTTGATTGCAAAGAGCTGCAATACATAGATGCTCAGAGTATTATTGCGTTGCTCACGTCAGGGTTCGTACGCTTTCTAAAGGACTACAGATTTGTTGTAAATAAAGGGATTTTAAGTGTCACGGTGTTAAGAAGTTGACATGTACATGTTATGGCTGAAACCTTTTCCAAACTGACCATTAAACCAAGTGACAATGGAAAGTATGTATCATAATTTATGAGCTCACTTTAGGCAAGAAACGTACTCGTCTAGTCTGTAAATTTTCCTGCTCCGTATAATGACCCTTTTTACTAGGAAAGTCAGAAGGAATAATCCTCGTATAAACCTTGTGATTTGTAAAGGGCAGGATGTTATTTTTCCCCCTTTGCAAAGGAAAACCAGTTCAATTTAACAAAACTGTTCAGGGGCCTAGTTTAATGCTGATCTACTTAAACAAGACTACAGATAACCCAAGGTTAATGGAAACACATTAGTTTTCCGCCTTTTTGTCACATAATGAAACCTGCTGGCTTATCCCTACTCCACACATCTGTTCTTTTTAAGCATTGTATTTGTATAGTAGATTCTTTTTGCTACATTAAAATCAAATAAATCTTAGAAAATAGCCTTAATGATGCATATAACACATCACAGACCTTTATATTATAAAAAGTTCACCACCGGCGCAATCAATTCATTCCAGGGTTTTCTCCTAATGTGTTGGGCTTCCTTATCGACAACTTTGTCTTGCTTCGAGTATAAAGTATTAATAGATAATTGATAAGGCAGGGCCTCAAATATCTGTCACAAATGTGAATAGAAAATGTTATTTGATCATTGAAGGTTTGGCCGCAGGATAAGGGTCAGGATTTCACTCTCCGTACATCCGTATTTTTCAGCAACCCTCCGTATAAGCACATACGGATAAGCGTTATCGATTATGAAAATAGATCCTGAAAACACACATTGGTGGTAGCATCCGAAGACCAGGGTTGACAAAAGATGACCTAGAAAATATTCTACGCAAACCTGATTTAGTATTTAAGGTGAGATTATTTTTCCTGCGCACCGATTGGTTGAAAAGACAAACATGTTTTGCGATTTACAAAATAACATAGTTCTAACAAAAAATCTTCCCAAATGCGTTCCTGTATTAGGAGTAATACTATGAGAATGCCGCTGAGGACAGCACAGATGGAGACCATCCTCACTCTTCACCATGCAAGGCAATACCTGAACCATTGCTCTAAAGAGACAGAAGTTCACTTCAAAAACAGACTAATAAGCCAAACAGTAAAAGGCATCCATAAAAGACCAAAAATACCATTCATTCTAGTTGTCAAATTGATTCTGTGATGCAGTCTACAGTATATGGCACGGGGGGAATTGATCCATGATGATCTTCTCTAGTCCATCACATTAATAATTACTCTACTGAAAGAGACAGCAAGCAAACACTCAAAGCTTACTGATATGACAAACAGCAAACGGTTCAATGAAATGTCCAAGGCACTGTGTTTATGGCGACTACAGACCATCAGGTTTCTAAAGGGCCTGTGTTCAATTCTTCTCTTTATATGTGTCGTTAGGTACCCTAACGTGTATAATTCATACTGTGCCAACAGGAGAAATGCCTCTTTTTTAACATACTCCATAACTATTTCTCAGTGTTGCATGGTGGTTCGGAAGGTAAGGAAGCGAAGCTATAACACGGTGAAATCTGGTGGTAGAGAGATGTAGGCTGAGTTATAGCCAGCTAGAGGGGGATTAAGGTGAGTCGGAAAGAAAGTGGGGGGAACTAGAAGCAGGAATAGGTAAAAGCTGGGTAGAGGATATGTGAGAACAACAAAACGGCTTCACTGTTCAGTCACCAAAGAAATAAGAAACCCAAAATGATAATTGACAGGTTTGAATGGCACAGTATGATTAGTAACTTATAACCTAAGCATGAGCGGGCTATTATGTACATTGCAACATGAAAACAATGCTTAACAGATTCATTAGACCTGGGGATTTAGATGACATACACAGACCTAGGGAGAGAACAATAAACCGCGACAACTAAGGAACTTTATATGCACAACAAACATCTATGCAAAATAACAAGGCTGTGTTTAACCCCTTCGAGACAAAGGCTGATTTTACTTTTTGTACCCTTTGTGACAATGGCCTTTTTAACATTTCTGCGCTGCTTGTGTTTAGCTGTAATTTTCTTCTTTCCCGTTTACTGAACCCACACACATTAGATATTGTTTTTTTCAGGACAAGAAGGGCTTTCTTTAGATGACATTGTTTTGATTGTATCATATTATTTACTATTAAAAAAATTATAAAATATGGTGAAAAATTTAGAAAAAAATGACTGTTTCTAACTTTTAGTTGAAAAATCTTTTACTCATCTATAAAAGGTAATGAAAAAACCTGCTAAATAGATTCTACTATTTGTCCTGAGTTTAGAAATACCCAATGTTTTTATGTTTTTTTGCTTTTTTCTACCCATTATGGGGCAATAAGTACAGGTAGCGTTTTGCTATTTCAAAGCCATTTTTTCCAAATCTGGTAATTCTTCCCCCCATGTGCCATTTCGGGTATCTTTGAACCCGGCCAATGCAATTTACCCCATCAAGTCATATATTTTTGAAAACTAGACAGCCCAGGGTATTCCAAATGCTAGTATTTTAACTCTTTCCATGCACCATATCTACCACCAGTCTTTGTCAAACTTTATGGTAGTCATTTTTTTGCATTTGTTTTGTCATACACATTTTACTTCAGGTATGAATTAAAATGTTCTAGTTTATGTCACTATCACAAAACACCTCAATATGTGTTCAGCAACATCTCCTGAGCGCAGCGATACCCCACATGAATGATTTTGCCTGGCTGTTTGGGGGCAAAAGGGCCACATTTGGGGCATGCGCATTTTTCAATGTTGAACTTTGGCATTTGGGGATCCACTGCCCATGCCCTATTTGGTACATCTTTGAGCCGGGCCATTTCAGTGTGCCCAATAAACCCATATATTTTTGAAAACTAGACACCCCAGGGTATTTCAAATGCTAGTATTTTAACTCTTTCCATGCACCATATCTACCACCAGTCTTTGTCAAACTTTGTGGTAGTCATTTTTTTGCATTTGGTTTTCCACACACATTTTAATTCAGGTATGAATTAAAATGTTCTCGTATATGTTACTATCACAAAACACCCCAATATGTGTTCAGCAACATCTCCTGAGTACAGCGATACCTCACATGAATGATTTTGCCTGGCTGTTTTGGGGCAAAAGGGCCACATTTGGGGCATGCGCTTTTTGCAATGTTGAACTTTGGCATTTGGGATCCACTGCCCATGCCCTATTTGGTACATCTTTGAGCCAGGCCATTTCAGTGTGCCCAACAAAACCATATATTTTTCAAAACTAGACACCACAGGGTATTTTAAATGCTGGTATTTTAACTCTTTGCATGCACATATTTTACCACCAGCATTTTTTCAACGTTTGCAGTAATATTTTTGTGTGTGTATTTTTCCCACACACACCTACTTTATGTATGAATTTACAGCTCCTGGTATATGCCGCTGTCACACGACACCCCATAATGTGTTCAGCAACATCTCCTGAGTGCAGTGATACCCCACATGCATGGGTGTGTCATTTTTTGGGGGAACTAAAAGGCCACATTTGGTACGTGTGCATTTTTCTAATTGGAAATTAGATGTGTGGCCATCCTTCCCCCCGTGTTAATTGGGACGTTGTTGAACCTGGCCCATTCAATTTACCCCATCAAATCATACATTTTTTAAAAGTAGACACCCCACGGGCATTTAATATGCCAGTATTTTAACTCTTTCCATGCGAGAATTGTTTTAAGCTAATATGCTAATTTTAGGACTTGCTCACAAAAATATATTTTTTATATATATATATATATTTTTTTTTTATTTTTTTTTAACTTGGAGGTTCCCCTGATAGTGACATCAGTGGGAAATGATTTTTACATTTTACTGTTTTTTTACTATTTTTTTCTAATTATTATTAATTTTATTTTATTTTTTAATTTATTTTTACTAATCACACTGTGATTAGAAAGCTGGGCTCCATTGACTTGCATGGTGAATGCAGTACCTGTATTCAACCTGCAAGTGGAGCCAAAGTTCTCTAGATGGTCTGGACCATCTAGCGAACTTTTAAAATTTGTGGTTCCTGTTACAGGACGGCGGCCATCTTCCTTGATGGCGAAGATTGCCGGCAGCTGCGGCTGTGACCGCTCTCCGGAGCGGTCACAGCCCATCAAAAGGTTAGTGTTTGGTGTCGCTGGATGCCTCCTGATCGAGGCATTCCAGCGACACCATTTAAGTTTAGGAGGCGATCGTCGATCGCCTCCTAAACGCTTTTAAAACGGGCGTCCGCCGCCATACAAAGTATGGCGGATGTTGACGCCCCGTGGAGGGGCCAGAGATGGCCCCTTCGTGCCGATCGCGGCGTTGCTGAATGCCTCGAGGTCGAGGCATTCAGCAACGCTTTTTGGGTGCAGAAAGCGATAGTAGATCGCTTTCTGCACCCGTTTAAAGACGTGCCGGTCCTGGCACGTCAATTGTCGTAAAGCACATGCTTTTCCGTGCCGTGCCAGGACCGGCAATTGTCATTAAGGGGTTAAACGGGTTTATACATACGATGAGAGGATTGCAAGATGATAAAGGGAGTGTTTCTATCCCATTTTCATTACTACCAGACTTTCTTACATTCTAGGTGACACAACTGCTCTGTCATTTTTATGTAACTCTTCTACTTTATGTTCAGACGGGGACCACAACAAACCAGAGACGATTTCAGTAGGGTTATTTTTGGAGGAAAATGTGAACAGGTCTCTTAATAGTAAAATGTACAGAACATAAAACATTAAATCACAACATAGTTGTAAACTATTTGAAGATCTGAAACATTCTCGTGTTAATTCCGGTTTGCTGCTTTTTGTTGTTGTTTTTCTCAGATATACAGACATACACACATTACAAATGTTAAAGTTGCACAGCATACGGACAAGTTGTAAAAACAACAGATTTTGTGAGATATATATAAAAAAAACCACATTAAAATAGATTTCTAATCATGTTCCTATTTAATGTATAAAGTCTTGCTTTTCCTCACAAAAATACATGATGGATATTTTATAAACTTAATGGGAGGTTGTCTTTTGTGTAGAAAGTAAAGAGTACATTAAAACAAAATATTATATAAAAAAAAAAAAAAAAAAAAGAAAATACAACATACCTTATATATAAAAAAATATTTTATTAGAGATTGTCTCACAACCAAATATCAAATTGTTTGTGATCATAAAAAGGAAATAAAAATAATCTATGATGATTTACTTGAAATTTTCAGTAGTTGCGTTGTTTCTTCCATCCTAGCAACAGAGAGAGAAAAAAAAATAAATCAGGTCACACGTAATGCATACAGTCACAAAACAATCCGTCCATGTCTGTTATATATTAATATCACACATACATAAATATCCTGGCTTCATTCACAAGCAATGAACGTACATTTTATTCACACAGCAATAGCTGGTTCTGTAGCAATACATATACACAATATACCGTATTTGCCCGATTATAAGACGTGTTTTTTTCCAGAAAAACACCCCTCGTCTTATAATCGGGGTCGTCTTCTAATCAGACCTCAAATAGGTCTGACTATGAGACTAAGATCCAGATCCCCGCAGTGAAGCAGGGGACCTGGATCTTCCCCCTGTGTTAGGCCCCCCCCAATTTACAGGTGCTTCTGAGTCCCCGGTGCTTAGTCCGGGCAGCGTGTAGAGCTCTACGCGATTCGCGTAGAGCTCTACACGCTGCCCGGACTAAGCACACTCTGCCTCCAGAAATGCCTTTTAACCCTCTATGCGCCACTCTGCCTCCTGAAATGCCTTATACCTCCCTATATGCCACTCTGCCCCATAATATGCCTTTTAACCCCCTAAATGCCAGAGGGGTATAAGGCAATTCTGGAGGCAGAGTGGCACATAGGGGGTCAAAAGGCATATCATGGGGCACAGTGGCATATAGAGGGTTAAAAGGTGTATCAAGGGGCACAGTGGCATTTAGAGGGTATAAGGCGTTTCTGGGGCAGAGTGGCAAGCCTGGGGGCAGATGTGCATAACTGGGGGGGGGGCAGGTTGAAAAAAAAGGAAATAAAAACAAAAATAACATTTTTCTCAATCATAGCTTTTATTAACAAACAATTGTTCACATAGTTTAGATGAATTAACATTTACTGGTAAAACTTTTTTCCTATAGGGTCGTCTTATATTCAGGCTTTTTCTTTTTTTCATTAATTAATATTCAGATTTTGGGGGGTCGTCTTATAATCAAGCAAATACGGTAATTAGAGAGATAGAATAGATAGAGAGAGAGCGAGAGAGCTATCCGCACCTACCCACTTTTAAATGTTTCACTTTATACATAACCTTATTGTATAATGCATTATGCAGCGCTTCTTACAATACATATATTCAAGGGTCATGAAAAACTAGAATTTGGTTAGTATTACAGAAATTATACTAATAATATTAATAACACAGAAACGGATTAAATTAGGAAGCCCTCACTCACACCGATCTGTAAAATACACTACAATAGACATTAACTGAATATAGAACATAAACAGGCACCTTGGACTTTTTTTGCACATATTCTTTAAGTTGGAAAGGTGATGTCAAACGGTGACTTAAAACTCAGGCAAAGCGCATTGTGAAACACTTCAACCAAATATCCTGGACAAATTTCAGTAACACTTCCAAAACCATTAAACAGGTTTAGTTAGAGTCCCTGATCATTAACGGTTAGTTTGGTCTGAAAACAAATGACGCAAGATGTTATTAAGCAGAAATTGGTTCCACACCTTGAAGTGCCCAGTACCCTCGATACACAAATATCTTATTTTAGCTTTAATCTGAAAGGAAAACGTGATTTTTTACTTACATTTTACCAATCCTCTCCATCCTTTGCCTTGCCGTTTCCTGTAAACACATTTTTTCGGTGATCACTTTATTATATTATATACAGGATTTAGAATCCGTGTGGCTCCTCGCTGGACATTTATCTATACTAATGCTTGCGTGTTCTTTTGACCCTACCATGGAATTCACTAAATCATTTGCCAGCTTTACTTACCTTTGGATTTTCTGTCAAGTTGCTGTGATTTACGTCAATAGCTATGGGAGATATGTCTGCAGATAGCAAGGAACTGTATCCAGAGGACTGATGATGGTTCTCGTGGATATCCCCCTTTGCCTTGAAATCTGTGCAAAAAGGTTTCATTTTTAGTAACCTATGTCATGTTGTTTGGTCAGTCGTAAACAACTTGATTTACTATACACAGTCTGCGATGCAATGTTTGGAATAAACCATGGGGTTTTTTCCATGATGTTTTCAAAGTTAATTGCAGACAGGGAGTACATCAAATGACCCAACTTCAAAACTTCAAGAATGTATTGATAACCATCAGAGATAAGCAAAGCATCGGCCACGTTAAAAGGTGTAATTCAACATACTCTGCTGAATATAATACTAATAACGAAATATGGCATTCAGATGCCCCAGAAGGACAAATACCGGCCAAAATACCAAAATAGCTTTTTTTTGTTTTTTTTTTAAAAGAACATAGGCTTTTAAGAATACGATAGAAATCTTAACTCTGTATTCCTGTAACGTCTCTTCTTTGAAGAGGTTTGTTTGGAGCTTGTTTCCTAAATGTGACGCTCCACAAATAATCCTAATTACTAAAATAACTATTGAAACCGTACACAGAATGGCAGCGATTCTTTCAGGTCCTGTCCTAACGGGGTGAATTCTATTCTGCAGAACCACTAGATGGCAGTAGGACCACATAGCTGATTGTAATAGACGCGAATACTCGTCTCGTACAGATACCAGAGTGAACCATTAAAAAGATATTGCATATTTATAAATGGTATAGAAACACTGTTACAAATACTCGCGGCGTAGCATAAAAAGGCCAGTCAACATATCCCTGTGCAACTTGGCAAAATAACCAGCTCTCATTCACATCTAAAGAATCAGCGGGGATTCTATAAAATATAAAATGTTTCTCAGTGGAAGTTAAGAGATTTGTCATGTGCTTGGGTCGGTTCACCAGAGGCATGAAACATAACAAACAGCTAGGGGATATTTTAAGAAGGACAAGAACACTTTGATGGCAGACATCAAACCCAGATTTGCAAGAGAGAGGAACATACATGAAACACTAATAAGAATTGAATTTGCTTGCAACTTTTTAACATGTAGAGATTTCAAGAAGAAAAGAAGGTTTTTACTTGCATCATGGCCGTTGTAGCACTGAAGCTCCCATCGACCTAGTAAACATGGGAGCTTTAGTCCTACTAGGAGTGATGGCAGTGATTGCCCATTGCAGCACTACAGCAACAGACCTGAGAAACCGTTACTTCTGTGTTACTACAAGCAAATGACCACTTTCTAGTGTGTATAATTATTATTATTATTAAACAGGTGCCTCCTGTTTGACTGATGCGGTTAGTGCCAACTATGGAAACTCACCTCTGCAGGCTTCGTTTGTCATTCTACTCGATGTGCGTTCCTCACTTATGGCTGTAAATTCTGATGAGAGGTCTCTCTGAAAGCATCATAAAGCATGTTTATACAATATATATTTATAGATTAACCCTATATACAGTGATGTGAACAAGTTTCTGCCCCTTCTTGGTTTATTCTAGTTTTGCTAATTTGTCACATTTGTAATTTTAATATAAGTCAAAAGACAGCATGAGTAAACAAATCAGGTAGCTTTTAGATCATTTTATTAATTAAAGATAGAAAGAGTTCATCAAAACCTATATCATCCATGTGAGAAAGCATTGGCCCCCTTAAAAAAAAAAACAGCAAACGTTTGTGATAACTGGCAATGCATCTTTTACACAGCTGAGAAATTGTGGAGAAATTCTGGCCTACTCTTCTTGGCAGATTTGTTTTAATTCAACCACATTGGATGGTTTTCAAGCATAAACTTATTTTTTTATGGTCATGCTACAGCTTCTCAATCGGATTCGAGTCAGGACGTTGACTAGGCCACGCAAAACCTTAATTTTGCTTCTTTTGAGCCATTCAGAGGCAGACTTGTTTGTGTGCTTTAGATCTTCGTCCTACTGCATATCCCAACTGGTCTTGAGTTTTAGGTCAACACCTGATGGCCAGACATTCTCTTTCCACCAGTAATGGCAAGCTGCCCAAGACCATCACTAGCAACAATGTGTTTGACTGTTGGTATGATCTTATTGTGGAATGCTGTGTTAGCTTTACGCCAGATATAACAGCACACGTCTTCCAAAAGTGTTTGACTTTTGACACGTCAATCTACAGAATGCTATCCCAAAAGTTTTGGGGGTCATCGAGCTGTTTGTCTGCAAATGTGAGACTAGCCTTTGTGTTCGTTTTAGTCGGCCATGGTTTTTGCCTGCAACTTTTTTTTTTGCACAGTCTCTTTCTTATTATGGAATCGTGAACACTGACCTCAACCGAGGCGAGCCAGGCCTGCAGTTCTTTACATGTTAGTCTGGGTTCTTTTGTGACCTCCTGGATTAGTCATCAATGTGCTCTTGGATAAAATTTGGTAGGCTGGCCACTCCTGGGAAGTTCAGCACTGTTACAAGTTTCCTTCATTCATAGATAATGGTTCTCACGTTGGATCTCCAGAGCCTTAGAAATGGCTTTGAAACCCTTTCCAGACTGACAGATATCAATGACTGTTTCTTATCTGTTCATGAATTTCATGAGACTTCAGCATCATGCGCTGCTTTTTGAGACCTTTTAGCCTATTTCACTTTGCAAGTTCTATTTAATGGATGTTTACAAGGCTGGCAGTAATCATGCCTCGGTGTGCCAAGTGAAATTGAACAATTATGAATTATATTTGATTATTTTTCGGTTAATTTAGTATCCAAGGGGGCAATTACATTTTTCTCATAGCGCCAGGTAGGGTTGAGTCCTCATTTAAAAAAACTGAATTTTGTTTTGACTCACTTTGTCACGTTGTACTAAAATAAGTTGGATGAACTGACACGTGTTACGAAAAATGTTGCAAAAATAGAAGAAATCAGAAAGGGGGCAAATACTTTTTCGCTGCACTGCATCAAGTTTGATTTGATTCTTCATCCACCAGTATTTATATTGCAAATGCCTTCTTCTTAAAATCAAGCTTGAAATCGAACCATAAAACACTAGCACAGTTAAAAACAACAGCCAAGCCTTCATCTTCCTTATGAAGGAGACCAGGGCCTGAAGCTGCCTTATCAGTTACACAGTGCAATTAAAAATCGGCAAACACAATTAGCTTAGAAACTCTTTTTTTGCAATTATATATTTCTACAGACCTTATTAGCCCGATAATCACAATTAAAAGAACAATTTAGCTGTACTTCAGATGGCCCTGAAAAATAAAGCTTTTGCCCTAAACTCAATACAGTAACATAATGAATATTTTCTCTCAGAGGAAAGGGCACAAAAACCTAGTGTCTCACCTTCTTTGAATTTATGAGTCGATCTGTTTCCAGGAGTAAAACACGGCTAAGAAGGTTATTCCAATCTGTCTCATCAATAATTATTTTTCCTTTCATTTCAGTCTCTAAGGTATGTATTCTTTCTTCCATCCAATCAAACCTTTGTAGTTTTTCTTGGCATTCAGCTATCTGGATTTTAAGTAACTCAATTTGTGTTGACTCATCCTTTGAAGCCTGTAAAAAAAACATTTCTTTATATTACAAAGCATAATAGAGCAAGCACTAGCGAAGAAAAGGAAAAAGAAATTGTATAATTTAACAAAATGCAAAGTGGGTGAGCAGAAGAAAAATCTAAAACCAATATTAGGCGTGACAACCCTTTTGCCTTCAAACCAGCATCAATTATTCTAGGTACACTAGCACAAAGTCAGGGGTTTTGTAGGCATATAGATAGGTGTATAATTAAACAATTATACCAAACGGGTGCTAATGATCATCAATTTAATATGTAGGTGGGAACACAATCATTAAAAAAAATGGGTGAACAGACAAAACTCACTAATAAGGTGAGGTTGCTGAAGGCAGTTTAATGTCAAAAGACATGACTGAGCACAGCAATAAGACACCATGAGGTTATACTGCATTAACAAGGTCTCTCCCAGGCAGAAATTTCAAGCCAGACAGGGGTTTTCAGGTGTTATGTCAAAGCTCTTTTGAAGAAGCACAAAGAAACGGGCAATGTCGAGGGCCGTAGACAAAGTGGTCAGCCAAGGAAACTTAGTGCAGCAGATTAAAGACATAAGCTTTCTTCCCTTCCCAATCGGAAGACGTCCAGCAGTGCCATCAGCTCAGCACTGGCAGAAAACAGTGGGAGCCTGGTACACCTTTCTATTGTATTGAGAAGTCTGGTCAGAAGTGGTCTTCATGGAAACCTACGGCCAAAAAAGCCATACCACCGACTTGGAAACAAAGGCCAGGTGACTCAACTATTCCCAAAAACATCTGAGCTGGGGTGCAGAGAAATCGCAGCAAAATTTGAATTGTATGGCTGCAGCAGAAGGCAGTTTGGTCGCTAAAGGGCTCAGGTGCAGAACGAGTGTTTAAAAGTTGGGGCTCCTTGCAAGTTAATGATCTCCTGTACAGGCAAATATGTACGATGCAATACAATCAGAAATGCATCAGATTGGCGCCAAATTTATTCTGCAGCACGACAACAACAACCCCAAATATACAGCCAAAGTGATTAAGAACTATCTTCAGCATAAAGAACAGGGAGTCCGGGAAGTGAAGGTATGGCCCCCAGAGCCCTTATGTCAACATTAATTTTAAAGATCTAATCGATTTAGTATTCCTCAGTATTTAATTTGTACCCGTGAGAGTGTTTACTTAAATACAAGCAAAACTAATTGTTTTATACACTACTATACAATTTTTTACATATACATGCGTTATGAAGCTTTTTCCTTTTACAACATTTGCTACTATGGTAATATTATAACGGATATTTTCCATAAGGTTACGTACCAAAGGTGTGCATGGGCTTTCAGGCTCAGATTCCGATACAGACGTCTCTTCTTCACTGGGCGGTGGATGAATTCTGGTAGCTGTACACAAAAGCGGCAAGTTCAGATCATGGCCTGTGTGGCGCTCCACCAGTGGCTTCTTCTACATTAGAAATCACAACAAAAGTAATAGGAGTAAAAACCACGGGAGGCATTATATCATTGCGTTAAAATGATCATAAACAGCTAGAGGATATTCTAAAATCTACCAAATACATTGGTTGTTCTAGTCTTGAATATATGTACTGTAAGCGCTGCGTAAATTGTTGGTGCTATATAAATAAAACATATTATAAATATTAATATTATGATTAGTAGTTCAGGTCTAGATTTTTTTTGAAAGACACGTATAAACATTTTAGAAACATGTTTGATTTTGTTTTAAGCAGGTAAGAACGGTCATGCTTAATAAGAGTTCTATAAAACGTGGGGGAGGGTAACAAGCAGAACAAGCAATTTAGTGATTTTATTTTACTGTCTAGGAAAATATGCTACGTCTTGTCATTAACACCAGGAAATTATTTATATCTTTATTAGCAATTGAATGTTAACAGGGTCTTGTTAACCAAATGTAGAATCGCTCAAGTATGGATCAATAATAATCTGCTGATTTCATTAGTAGCATCCTATGAGGCATATTCTAAATTCAAGAGCAGACGGCTTCCCTACCAGAACGTTATAAAGCTCCAGAGACGTTTATACTTACAAAATAACTCAATTACAAAAGCAAAATCCTATCATCCCTGCTGTAAACAAACAAAAAAGGTGAATTCCATTATTAACCATCATAAAACCCCTAATAGGAGAAAGCCACTGAAGCATGAAAAGAGGGAAACAATGGAGTGCATAGTGAATATGGGTGCGCGCAAGAGAGGAGTCCCATGGAACGCATCTACTGCAAGGCAGATAGCCCTGGGGTGATGGGGCAGAGCAACTGCATGGCAAAGATTCCATAATACATCTATTTTATGAATGCAAATGCTTAGAAGGTGATGCTCAGCTATCACACGCATTGAAGTGCAAATGATGGCTAGCGTGCACCTTAACACATGGAAGACCAAAATAGTCAATGAGATGAGAAATTTGCTACGGACGCTTGCCTCTGGGCCAGTTCGGTGAACTAGAATTCATAGGACTATATATATATATATTACTGTTATCATGATAAATTCTAAGACAAAATTTAGGTATCAATGTTTAAAAGCATATAAAGTTTGGGTTTTTGCTCCATATTTATTAGCAGCTAGCAGGCAGCCCGCTGCAATGGAGACACACGATCTGAGCAATCAATCACTTTGTGCAGAGTACAGCTACATAGGAGATGAGCTCTCTTTGCCAGCTACATATCTGCTATGTAGTTTTCACTCTAGGGCTTGGCACAATGAAATATGTTCATCTAACACGCCTGTTGTGTTTTAAGCAATATAGAGATTATCAGTTTAAAAGTACCCCTGCATTCATGGTTAGTCTGTCTCACATGTTGATATACAGTGTTTTGTATCTGTTTGTTTAGTAAGTAGACTTAACTGTAAAACACAGGATTCGGCACAGCGACATGTTGACTTTAGTTTGATACTTAAACGTAAATAAAATCTTATAAAACATTAAAAAAGGCATCCTTTGTATACGCCAACTGCTTCAAGGTTACCCACCTGGCTTTGTTCAGCTTGTGGTGGTTGCACATATGTCTCTTCAGGGTAAAAGATCTCACATGTATCTTTAACAGAAATGTTTTTCTTTATTGGATGGGGTTTAACCTGTTCAAAAGGGGGATAAAGCAGCAGTCATTGCAAAAGTTGCACAGAAACATAGTAACAAAAAAAACACAACACCCGCACGAGCCACAGAACGTCACACGATGCTTAGAAATACCAGCAATCTGGACATCAACTAAACCTACAAACATATCCCGGCAATTTGTTTTGCATGTATTGTGTACTCCGGGGCTGTTATCTATTCTTTACATGAGCCCTCCATGTCACCAAAACTTGCTTTATCTTATATATAATAGGGACATGGTACAACATGCTTTTAATATTTAATAACACTCAATAGGTCAAGAAAATCTATGATACTGAAAATAGATGATCCTGATAGCAGTCTATGAGGGTTTTTTTAAACAGTAAATTAAAGCCAGAATTGTGTTAAAAAAATATTTGGCTACCTTTCACTTGGTACTTTTTGCCAAAAAAAAAAAAGTAACTAACCTTTGCCAATAAAAGGATTGTGTCTATGTAGTTATTCCTGTTTGAACAGACATTTTAATGACATTCCTGCGTAGGCCAAACATACGTTGGAAGCCATGCGTATCATATCAATTAACTTAAACAAAGGAAACATAATACACAATTCAGTTTTATGAAATTTTATGAGTTTATTGGTGACATAAAGGCCACGGCAATAAAACAATCACTTTTACTACTGACAACACATTTTATTTGCGCTAGATCATAAATCAGAGGTTTCAGGAGGTCTACCTGAGCCAGTGACTGACTTAGCTGAGCAGGGCTAATCTTAAATGATACTGAGCGGCTAATAAAATAATATTAACCAGATATGATGGTTTACTTATTTCCCACATTTTCTAATCACATACAATTGAAATAAAAAGCCAAGTAAGCCTCTGTGCTTTCCATGAAAAGTCTTGTGGTTTTCTTTTAACGTCCGCTTATGTGTAGGAAGGATATTAGGGAGAGTTGCTGAAGCCCAAGCAAATTGGAACGTGCACCATGTGACTCGGCCAAGAAAAAAAAGCAGAACAGACACTCAACAGGAGCACGTTAACAAAAAAAGCCATACATCAATGTGTAAGGGTACATGGATAGAAAATTATTTAAAAATAAAGAATGAGTAGAGGTGGGAAAGATGATCTGGTCTGAGCCAAGCATAACTTATCCACAGCATAAGGATCAGTAAGAGTCCCTGCAAGAACCTCAATAATCGGAGGTGATAGGGCCGCTACAAGTCCAGTTCACACGCTACCATGCTTGTAGGTCAGGGGTTCTCAAACTGCGGCCCTCCAGCTGCTGCAGGACTACATCTCCCATAATGCTCCTTCAGCTAAGGGGCTGGCTGAGGAGTATGGGAGATGTAGTCCTGCAGCAGCTGGAGGGCCGCAGTTTGAGAACCCCTGTTGTAGGTAATCAGGCTGTTAGTAGAGCTTCTAGTACATCTCCTAAATGATGCATCACAAGCTTAACATTTAGATGTGAGGTTTCTGCTGAATAGTAAAAAGGTCTCGATAAAGGGAGGCGAGTAGAAGGCTGTAGGTCAAGCCCTTCTGGTCACCCATGGGCTCCAATAGTACGGCATCAGAACATCAACAAATATTTCCACATTTTTCAAAATATCTATACCTTAATTGTTGAAAACAGTTGCAAATGACAGCCACACTTACTCATCTCCTCCATGATTAAGATATATAATTGATAATAGACTACTTAAAAAACAAACAAAAAAAAAAAAACATTTGTTAAATACCCTGAAAGATGTTAAGGTTTTAGACACAGCTTGCATTTTGTATGGCTGTACTTTGACAATGACCTTGGAACTTCCCGTACATTCCTTTATAAACATATCAGTGGAATATGAAGCTTTGATTAATTATCTTTGTACTTTACTTAAACACGACTTTTGTGTCTTAGCGTTAGGTCAATTTTCTTAAGACAGGAACAAATGAGGGTGTTATAGAGGCATTCAACGATGAGAAGATAGTGTCGTTGCTGACCTAATAAGCCCAGTAAGAAACGGCAAGTAACAAGGAAAGATCCATAGTATGACATCTATTTAAACAGAACATTTATCTAGATGAAATAGTGGAAAATTATACAGGTCTTAAGCATTACACAAGGTAACTTTTAAAATGCTGCTATATAGCATGGACATTTGCCTAATTCCAAAGAGCTTCTCGACCTAAAGAGCTAAGGTTATTTAAAGGTCTTTGAATTCCATATGACCTTTTTTTGTAAAAAAAATAAAATTGGGGTTCTACAATTAAATGATGGGGACATTAGGTTACTTGCAGTTAAAGTTTTATTCAATAAACCATTAGCTTGCAGATAAGTTTTGGTTTGTGGCAAGATTTCAATTCACTATGCATTATGAAGGGCTGGACGTGATTAATGCCTAGTGTAAGGTCATTATTTTAACTATGCATTATACAGGGCAGCTCTGTTCTTCCTGTAGAAGAAACTTCCATGCCTTTGACAATTAGAATTCCCAACACACAGATGTGCGCCTAACACTTTTAGGTACAGTTGTGGAAATGTAATGAAATGAGAGACAATGCAATATCTTGTATATTTATTTTCTAATGAGGTAAGTAAATGCAATTCTTGGCTGTTTGCAATAAGAAAAAAACAATTCAATAGTTCTCCCCTGTAGTGTTATGTTGATGACTGAAAAGAGAGAACACATTCAGAAAGAAAAAAATAAATAAAATAAAAACAATTGAACCAGAAAAATAGAATTTGATGCTACTTTAGAACCGTTCAGCTTATCTCTTAAGTCTTACACCTTAATCACCCCTTGGTCTTATCCGAGATTCAGGATAGCCATGTGCCTCTCCTATGCATGTTTAGGTTCTCTTACTGTATTAGCTTCTACCACTTCTGTTCCACTTGTCCACCACCAGCTCAGTAAAGTAAGACTTTCTTACATTAAAGTAGTCATGATAACGTCAAGTGTTTCACCATTATAACAACCAGCCTTATTGTACCTTGTTTTTATTGATGAATTCTTTGTGTTTCTTCACTACACAGTCAATAATGTCACAGACGATCTGTATCTTCCTTTCAGAAAACGCATACTGGAGGAACTGCTGTTTTGTTAACACAGGCTTATAGTTAAACACATCACGTAGAACCTGGAAAGAGCATGTAAACATGTTTATCGCCAGTATAAAGGATAGTTCTTTCCCTTGCCGCATGCAGTTAAACTTAACCTGTCCATCTATCGGGAGATTTGAAGACTGGATGGCCATTAGAACCATTGCGGCTTTATCCCAAGGCTATTCGGAAGAATAACTGGCACTGCTAATGAAATGATCACACGGGTCATACATCGGGGGTTTTATGTAAAAGCCACAGCCAAAACGATGCACGGAATGTTTTAGATATTAGCGCGTCTTACCTTATAAACGGAATCAATGAATCTCAAGTCACTCTTTGCTGTAAGCTCTATATCCAAAGACACCAGAATCTCCGCAATGTGCGTGGAATAGCAAGTGAATGCGTAACTTATGATGGGCAATGACGCGGAAGGATCTCCTTTCATCAACCTTTCACGGAGAACACGAAAAAAAAACAACCCAACATTGGTGAATAGCAAAATACTTCTAATCAAATATGGGGAGTCAAAACGGGGGATAACATACAAGGGTATTATGTCGCAAGTAAGCTTGCTTTCTAACAGAAGTAGCAGTTTTTATGCGCTCACATTATCCATAATCAAAGCTGCTTATGGAGGACTCAATAACATGGCATGGACCTTTTGCGCATGCTGCTTTCTCACTGCTCCTGGGCTGTGTAATAATGAAATTGCAGATGTCAAAGACACGGCAATAGTTCAAAGCAAAAACTCCAATGAACAGACAGTTTTATTCTGTGGACTTTAGCTTTCAAGTCTGCAAATAGGCTCTGTATGTAAATAACTGTGAATTCACTCTACCACTTAAAAACGCACATAAAAAAAACCTGGCACATCTTCTACAATACTGAACCACAAGTAAACGTACAATAAATATAAAATATAGTATAAAATGCACGCAAAACGGAAGAAAGATTTTTTTTCTTATTATTGAACGGAAGTCAGTGTTCGTAACAGGCTTCTAGTTTGTGCCGTGTCGAGTTCTGTCGGATTCTTCATGTGATAATGAGCTTTCCAGAACTTACTCAGACAATCCACGCGCTTTTAAGAAATGTTCTAGTCACCCCCCCCCCATGTCAGTACACTATTCATAAACAAAGATACAAATGAAAAACCTGCTGTAGACGCACGCTATATTTAGACAAAAACACCATCTGAACTCTTCTAGTTTCGGCCAAACGAGATGCGCCTGCCATAAACAACGTCAAACATTTCTACGCAGAGTGCTGAGAAAAGGCTCGGTGTCTGAAGGATGAGACTTCACAAAGCTTTAAAAGAAACCAATATGGAAAACAGGCGCTTTGCGAAATTAAATCTTGGAACTATGTGACAGCCGTGTACAAGCCTTCATGAGCAGAGCAGGGAATTTAGTTGCAGAACAAAGTACAAGGAATTATGTATGCAATAGGAAAATTCTGAATGTGTTCCTTACAAAACAGAAAAGTACTTTCAAACATCTCCAACGTAGCCCTCCGCACAAGCAGCACCACCCGAGTCTGCTCTGCTGCAGAGACAGATTAGAAGCGAACTCACACGTATTTCACATGAGTTAGCAAGACGAGTGTCCGCACCAGGGGAGTCCTCGTAAAAAGTACGACTCCTAAGACACTTTGCTAAACTGTGGGCTACGCAAGATTACTGTAATTAAGCTTTATTAAAATATAAAACGCTGCGTCTCGTTCGGAAGGATGCCAAGATGTTTATGAAGAGCTATGCTACCAAGTATAGCAGTATTCAGGTGTGATGCAGAGAACCCTGATAGAGCATCTCATGGTAACATTTAAAAACAAAATAGTTGGTGCATTATATTTCAGGAGGGTTGCCAGGTAGCTCTTGGACCGTGCTGTAATAACTCCCACGATGCGCAATCAGTATCCTGAAAGAACCATATATATAGAATATCTTCCTTTTTTAAGCAACCAAACTTTTTAGTGGTAGTGTGTGTGTGTGTGTATATATATATATATATATATATATATATATATATACATATATACACACACACACACACACACATATATATATATATATACACACACACACATATATATATATATATATATATATATATATATATACACACACACACACACATTTATATACATACACACAGTAGATATAAAAAGTCTACACACCCCTGTTAAAATGCCAGGTTCTTGTGATGTTAAAGAATGAGACAAAGATAAATCATGTCAGAACTTTCTCCACCTTTAATGTGACCTATAATGTGAACCATTCAATTGCAAAACAAGCTGAAATCTTTGAGGAGGAAAAAAAAGGGCTCTGTCTGGGCCATTCCAAAACGTTAATCTTCTTCTGGTGAAGCCATGCTTTTGTGGATTTGGACGCTTTGGGTCGTTGTCGCGCTGAAAGGTGAATTTCATCTTCAGCTTCCTAATGGACGCCTGAAGGTTTTGTGCCAGAATTGCCTGGTATGTGGAACGGCTCATAATTCCCTCCACCCTGACTAAGGCCCCGGTTCCAGCTGAAGAAAAACAGCCCCAAAGCATGATGCTGCCACCACCATTCTTCACTGTGGGTATGGTGTTCTGTGGTTGATGTGCAGTGTTGTTTTTGTGCCAAGCATACCTTTTGGAATTATGGCCAAAAAGTTCAACCTTGCTTTCATCAGACCATAACACGTTTTCCCACGTGTTTTTGGGGGACTCGATGTTTGTTTTTGCAAACTTCAGCCAGGCTTGGATGTTTTTCTTTGTAAGAAAAGGCTTCCGTCTTGCCACCCTACCCCATTCATATGAAGAATACGGGAGACTGTTGTCACATGTAGCACACAGCCAGTACTTTCCAGAAATTCCTGCAGTTCCTTTAATGTTGCAGTAGGCTTCTTGTAAGCCTCCCTGACCAGTTTTCTTCTCGTCTTTTCATAAATTTTGGAGGGATGTCCAGTTCATGGTAATGTCTCTGATGTGCCATATTGTGATGCATATCTGAGATGCAACTAAGCAAATGTCAGGTAAGTCCTACTAGAACAGCTGAACTTTTTTTGTGATTAATCAGAGTCCCTTTAACCCCTTCGTGACAAAGGCTGATTTTACTTTTTGTACCCTTCGGGACAATGGCTCGTGTTCAGCTGTAATTTTCTTCTTTCCTGTTTACTGAACCCAAACACATTAGATATTGTTTTTTTTCAGGAGAAGAAGGGCTTTCTTTAGATGATATTGTTTTGATTGTATCATATTATTTACTATTAAAAAAGTCTAAAATATGGTGAAAAATTTTGAAAACTTTTAGTCGAAAAATCTTTTACTCATCTATAAAAGGTAATGAAAAAACCTGCTAAATAGATTCTACTATTTGTCCTGAGTTTAGAAATACCCAATGTTTTTTTGCTTTTTTCTACACGTTATGGGGCAATAAGTACAGGTAGCGTTTTGCTATTTCAAAGCCTTTTTTTCCCAAATCTGGTAATTCTTCCCCCCATGTGTCATTTCGGGTATCTTTGAAGCCGGCCAATGCAATTTACCCCATCAAGTCATATATTTTTGAAAACTAGACAGCCCAGGGTATTCCAAATGCTAGTATTTTAACCCTTTCCATGCACCATATCTACCGTCTACAGTCTTTGTCAAACTTTGTGGTAGTCATTTTTTTGCATTTGTTTTTTCACACGCATTTTACTTCAGGTATGAATTAAAAGGTTCTGGTATATGTCACTATCGTAAAACACCCCAATATGTGGTCAGCAACAGTGGCAGATCTACCGGGGTCGCAGGGGTTGCGACTGCGACCGGGCCCCGGCGGCAGGGGGGCCCAAGCCAAGGGGCCGCCCGAAATCTTTTTTAAGTTTTTTTTTTTTTTTTTAAATAAGGCAGGGGCGTCCAACATGCGGCCCGCGGGCCAAATGCGGCCCGCGAGACCTCGAGGTGCGGCCCGCGTAAGATCGGCAGCCAGGGCAACCGATCTTACACGAGCCGCACCTCAAGCCCTGCTACTTACTTGTGGGAGGGTCTTCTGGACAGCACAGAGGAAGCGGAGTTCACGTGATATCCTACTTCCTCTGTGCTTTAGCAGAGAAGGCAGAGGGAGGCCGCGCCCCCTGCTGAAGTCTGTGAGCGGCATCGAGGAGCTGCAGTGCAGGTAAGGGGGTGGGGAGGGTGTTTGAATGAGTGTGTGATTGAGGGAATGAATCTGTGAATTAATGATTATATGAATAAATGAGTGTGTGTGTGTGTGTGTGTGTGATAGCATGGATGTGTAAGTGCTGGAACCTAGGCATGATGGGACTGTGATTGCTGTTAGCAATCACACTCCTATCATGCCAAGTCAGCCAGTACATGCTGAAACCTGGCCAGCTGCCCCCCTTGTGTATTGATGCTGCCAGCAGTATGGGGTCTGCACATCACTTACAGCCATCCTGTACCAGCGTGTATTGGCTGACTTGGCATGATAGGAGTGTGATTGCTAATAGCAATCAGAGTCCCATCATGCCTAGGTTCCAGCATTTACTGGATGGATGTGTAAGTGCTGGAACCTAGGCATGATGGGACTGTGACTACTGTTAGCAATCACACTCCTATCATGCCAAGTCAGCCAGTACATGCTGAAACCTAGCTAGCTGCCCCCCTTGTGTAGTGATGCTGCCAGCAGTATGGGGTCTGCACATCACTTACAGCCACCCTGTACCAGCATGTACTGGCTGACTTGGCATGATAGGAGTGTGATTGCTAACAGCAATCACAGCGAGCACAGTCCCATCATGCCTAGGTACCAGCATTTACTGGTTGCCTGGGTATGATAGGAGTGTGATTGCTGTTAGCAATCACACTCCTATCATGCCAAGTCATATTGCTAATTTTGTCCAATTGTGTGTTACCTACTTTTATTAAACATGTGAGTTTTTATTATTATTTTTAAAGGTGGGGGTCATTTTCAGTTTTGGCTAAGTGAACCCTGAATGTTTTGGTCCAGAATTTTCATTTTAGTTCATCCCTAGAATAAATCTAGGGAATCCTGAATTTGTAGTCGCAAAACTTTCAAGGCCCAGAAATCAGTGAGAGGAAGAGTAAAGGTTTTGTGTCATTTTACTTTATTTTAATCTGCATATTTTATTAAAGGCCATATTTTTTGTCACAGTGAAAAATGAGTGCGGCCCGCGCACGTATACAATTCTGATGAAGTGGCCCACTGCAGAAAAAACTTGGACACCCCTGGATTATGCCCTTTGTACATGCGCCCCTTTTTCTTTGATTTTTTTACAGATTTAATTCAATATGTAAATTGAATTTGTCGAATTAGTTGAAAAAAAATTGTTGGGTAAAAATCATGTTTTTTGGGGGGGTGAGGGGGGGGGGGTGAGGGGGCCCTTAACAGATTCTCGCACCCGGGCCCTGAGGCGTCTAGTTGCGCCCCTGGTCAGCAACATCTCCTGAGTACAGCGACACCTCACATGAATGATTTTGCCTGGCTGTTTGGGGGCAAAAGGGCCACATTTGGGGCATGCGCATTTTTCAATGTTGAACTTTGGCATTTGGGGATCCACTGCCCATGCCCTATTTGGTACATCTTTGAGCCGGGCCATTTCAGTGTGCCCAATAAAACCATATATTTTTGAATACCCCAGGGTATTTTAAATGCTGGTATTTTAACTCTTTGCATGCACACATTTTACCACCAGCATTTTTTCAAAGTTTGCAGTATTTGTGTGTATTTTTCCCCCACACACCTACTTTATGTATGAATTTACAGCTCCTGGTATATGCCGCTGTCACACGACACCCCAATATGTGTTCAACAACATCTCCTGAGTACAGTGATACCCCACATACATGGGTTTGTCATTTTTGGGGGGAAGTAAAAGGCCACATTTGGGACGTGTGCATTTTTCTAATTGGAAATTAGATGTGTGGCCATCCTTCCCCCCCGTGTTAATTGGGACATTGTTGAACCCAGCCAATTCAATTTACCCCATGGGCATTTAATATGCCAGTATTTTAACTCTTTCCATGCGAGAATTGTTTTAAGCTAATGTGCTAATTTTAGGACTTGCTCACAAAAATATATTTTTTATATATATATATATTTTATTTTTTTGCCTTTTTTTTAAAAAAAAAAATGTAAATTTTTTCAACTTGAAGGTTCCCCTGATAGTGACATCAGTGGGAAATAATTTTTACATTTAACAGTTTTTTTAACTATTTTTTTCTAGTTATTATTCATTTAATTTTGATTTATTTTTACTAATTACACTGTGATTAGAAAGCTGGGCTCCACTGACTTGCATGGTTGAATGCAGTACCTGTATTAAACCTGCAAATGGAGCCAGAGTTCTCTAGAGGGTCTGGAGACCATATAGCGAACTTTTTCATCTTTATTATTTTTTTTACCGGGCAGCTGCCATCTTGCGGATGGCGAAGATCACTTGCAGCGGCGGCTGTGACCGCTCTCCGGAGCGGTCACAGCCCGTCCTGGGGTAAGTATTTGGTGTCACTGAATGCCTCCTGATCGAGGTATTCCAGCAACACCATTTAAGTTTAGGAGGTGATCATTGATCGCCTCCTAAACGCTTTTAAAACGGGCGCCCGTCGCCATACAATGTATGGCGGATGTTGGCGCCCCGGGGAGGGGCCAGACATGGCCCCTAGTGCCGATCGTGGCGTTGCTGAATGCCTCGAGGTCGAGGCATTACAGCAACACCGTTTGGGTGCAGAAAGCGAACGTAGATCGCTTTCTGCACCCATTTAAAGTCATGACGGTCCTGGCACGTCAATTGTCACTAACCTGATGTTGGTGCATGACGTGCCAGAACCGGCAACTGTCATTAAGGGGTTAAATGATGGCAGGTGTGTAATGACTGCTATGTAACATGAGTTTGAATGTGATTGGTTAATTCTGAACACAGCCCCAGTTATAAGAGTCTGTGCACACACATGCAACCAGGTTATTGTGAGTTTGGGGGGGGGGGGTGTTTCTCCTCAATGATTTCAGCTTGTTTTGCAATTGAAAAAGTTCTGACATGATTTATCTTTGCCTCCTTCTTTAACATCACAAGAACCTGGCATTTTAACAGGGGTGTGTAGACTTTTTATATCCACATGATTACACACACACACACAATCATTTTAAGTTGTAACAAGAAGCAATCTCTCTTTTTGATTAAGCAAACTTATTGTATTGAAGCTCTAACATGCATCCTAGCACTGGCATCCCTAATAAATATATGCCTTCCAGAGCAGAGACTGATGAGGTTTAAATTTTGCATTCCATGTATGAGCATGAGTGAGTTTAACTGGAACCAACACACTGTATAAGGCAAGTTCACAGTACACTGCAACAGGTCGTCACCTACATCACACATATTAACTTTTCAGTTAAGGTTACAGAAGACTAAACAATAAAGCTGATTTTGTTTGGTTCATGTGCTGTGTCTGCAGATTTTAGCCAGTCAGCCCCACAAAGTCAAATATATTATTTAAATGTATAAACCTCTTACCCAGAATAATCCACATCTCTCGGATAAGTGAGAAGTCTTAATCTTTGTTCTAACTTTCTTATTCCAGCTTTTACATCTCCGGTTGCCATGTTCTTATCTAAGAGGACAGAATGAAATGTTCAATGCGGACATAAGACAAGAAATCAAAGATTTTACAAACTGAATTTTTTATATATAAAAATTTAAAATAAAAACTTATCCTGATACATAACAGAAACAATGACATACCATTCAAACCACTAGTCACGAGAAGCAGTCACTATCTCACTGACTTAACTAAGCATTATACAGGGCCAGCCAACTCTTCACGTAGCAGAAGTTCCCTGGTGTTGGACTTTTATAATATAAAGTGAAGGAGGTGAAACCACAACTCCTCAGCAGTAGCTTCCCTTTAGTAAATACAAACAAGAGGCAACTGTTATTGCTACAGCTGAGAACAATAGGGTAACAATAAGTATATCATTCACGTTATAGGTCACATTAAAGGTGGGAAAAGTACTGACATGATTTATCTTTGTCTCATTCTTTAACATCACAAGAACCTGGCATTTTAACGAGGGTGGGGTGGGGTGTAGACTTTGTGTGTGTATATATATATATATATACATACATACATACACACACACTATATGGACATAAGTATTAGGACACACTTCTTAACTACTGAATTCAGGTGTTTTATTCAGACTCATTGGCCAAGGAGTATAGAATCAAGCACCCATCCATGCAGTTTGCATTTACAAACATTTGTCGTTCTGAAGAGCTCAGTGAATTCAAGCGTCACATCACCAAGTACAATGCCAAGTGTGGGATCAAGTGGTGTAAAGTAGAGCCCTGCGCGAGACTGTATTTTGAATCCCGCTCCCGCAATGTGTGTGTCCCACTCCCGCCCAGCCCCTTTCCTGATCTGCAGATTTCCTGCGCGTTCCCGCAAGGATATCTTCGCGTTGCTCCCACACAGCGTCTCTTCTCTTGTTCTGCCCAGGAACCCAGCGGAGTGACGTGAAGTGACGTAAAATCATGCGACTCCGCTGGGTTCCTGGGCCGAACAAGAGAAGAGGCGCTGTGTGGGAGCAACGCGAAGGCAGCCTTGCGGAAGTGCGCAGGATTACCGGGACCTGCAGGTACACTGACCGCCCGCAACTCCTGAAAAACCGCCCATGCCTGCAAGTTTTTTGATGAGTACCGTAAAATAATAGTTTACAACATTAACAATATTTCTGATACATTTGATGTTATTTTAATGGAAAAAATATCCGTTTCTTTTGAAATATATATATATATTGCTGCTCAACATTATTTACAGAAGAAACTAAATCACTGGATTTGCATAAATAAAAACAATTTTGATTAATGTCAAGCGAGGGTTTGATGGATGTGTGGCAATCCAAGAAACCCTGTATCTTACTACACCTATGTAATACATAACATGCTACAAATACATTGACCTGATGCTATATGCAATCACCTAGCTCTGGACTGTAGTAGCCCACAGGGCAGCCTAAAAGAGATGTCGTTTTTGGTTAGTCCAGTGGCCCTGACTGTTGTATTTTAATTGCATTGGCTATAGGATGGATCTGCTAACAAATGCTACATGACCCTGTAATAGCGCGGCTCATCAACTAGATAAGAGCTTTTGATCAGTTGCAGCAAGACGAAAATAAATGTCTTTAAACACTGCTTTACAAATAACCATTTAAACTGAAAAAAAAATTTCCGGTGTCTGTAGATCAATATGATGGGTTTTATTTTTTTGATCTTAATGTAGGCATTATGAAGGCAAAGAAACAAAGCTGCAAATATTAACATCACACCATTTGTCTTGCAGATGCCTCCCAAAAAAATTAAACATTAATATTAATTTGAATAAGGATTATATATACACAACACGGGAAATGGAGCGATAGAGCTCCAAAAAGATCGTTTTAACCGGTTTTACAGTTGGATTCTCGCCGGAATTTGCTTTCCATGATGTGTTAAATGATGCCGTAACGCACTAATGCCCTAAACAGGACAGGATATTTTTAATTTTTTTTTTATTTATGCACACTTAGATTTGATAGATTGCAACTAACCCTTTCCAATCCAAGGTTTTTTGTTTTTTTTTTACTTCCATACGTTTTTATGCCAGTTCTAGAGAAACTGGGTGTGTGTGTGTGTGTGTGTGTGTGTATACACACACACACATTTTATATTCATAAATTATATACTTATTGGTACCCTATTGTTCTTAGCTGTAGCAATAACAGTTGCCTCTTGTGTCTATTTACTAAAGGGAAGCTATTGCTTGGAAATAATAACACTAGTATGAGGGGAAAAAAAACCTCCAACAAATCTATACCTTTTTTTTTGCAATTATGTTTACAACTCTTACACCGTAAGTGCCACTGATGAACAATAAACACATTTATGTCCCCTGATTAGACTTTTAGCTCTTTTTATTATTAGTTGCATTATCAGTGCAATACGGATGGGGGCCCTTTATGTTTGTCAGTGATGTCATAATGGCATTCCTGAGCTCATTGCTGAAAGCAGGATTTCACCCGCGCTGTACCCCTCCTTTGGAGTTCCCTTCCCCATTCTGTTTAGACTTCTGCCTCATACGCAACTTTCAAAACCCAACTGTTCGGGGAAGAGTACAACATTCCTTCCCAGTACTCCCAACCATCATAATCAAGCCATCTGAACAATCAACAGCTTCAACACACCATTGGAAGCAGAGCAACTCATCCCCATCCAAGCCGTCCTCTCCTATTGTCTCACTTCCCCCTCAACAACTGACTAGATCAGGGGTGTCCAAGTTTTTTCTGCAGTGGGCCACACTAAATTTTCACTGTGATAAAATATGGCCTTTAATAAGATATGCAATTATATGGATAATTAAAAATGAAATAGTTCTATTTATTCTAGGGATGCACTAAAATGAAAATTCTGGACCAAAACCGAAAATTCAGGGTTCACATAGCCGAAACGGAAAATGACCCCCACCTTCAAAAATAACCCCCCCACACACTTTTCATAAAAGTAAGTAACACACCACAATTGGACAAAAAGATTCAACAATATGACTTGGCATGATAGGAGTGTGTTTGCTAACAACAATCACACTCCTATCATACCCAGGCAACCAGTAAATGCTGGAACCAAGGCATGATGGGACTGTAATTGCTGTTAGCAATCACACTCCAATCATGCCAAGTCAGCCAGTACATGCTGGTACAGGGTGGCTGTAAGTGATGTGCAGACCCCATAATGCTGGCAGCATCAATACACATAAGGGCAGTTAGCCAGGTTTCAGCATGTACTGGCTGACTAGGCATGATAGGAGTGTGATTGCTAACAGCAATCACAGTACCATCATTCTTAGGTTCCAGCACTTACACATCCATGCTATCACACACATACATTCATATACTCATTCATTCCCTCAATCACGCATACTCATTCAAACATTGTATGTGAAATTGTTCTATGGAATCTGCCGGCGCTTTATAAATAAATGTAATGTAATTAAATGTAATTTTTTCACTATTATTTACATTTCATAAAAAAAAACCCAAAAAACTAAAACTTTTCCAACTTTTCCCCTTTGTGGAAAGAAGGAGAGATGGTGATCAGCCAGCGGGAGAGCAACCGGAGACTCCAGCAGGGTCTAGACAGACCCTACCAAGCCTGTCCTCCAAAGAGCTTCGGGTGGACATAACAGCGTAGCGGCGCTTGTTACAGATAATCGGTTGGTATTGCTATTGGCAGCCTGAGCTCCCGTGTAGCAGCTGTGAAAAACGCATGACGTACAGTAAAGGTAATCTTGCCAAACCTTTGGCGGACGTACCTGTATGTCTATAGGGTAACGAAAGGGTTAATATATTTAGGGTGTTCTATATCTGCATAGCATACTGTAAATCTCATACATTGCTTTGCCTCAGTGTTCCGGATATGATTTGTTCCCCTTGACGGAAAACTGAAGCGAGTGCGGTGTAGAAAGTTTCTGTCACCTGCTTGTTAGCAGCCTTACATGGATATTTTCAAATGTCTCTCCAGAATGTTTGCGCTGCTTTTCTCACATGCACTTAAGTTGATAAATATGTTCTATTTTAATGTGTAATGTATCATTTCGGAAGTACAGGACCGAATCCAAAAACCGTACAGGCCATTGCCCATCAATCTTGCTGCTGGCGTAACGCTGCACACATCACACGTTCACTTAGCGCAAGTGAATACTAATTCTCTGCATCCGGTTTGAAACACGGATTGACATGTATACATACAGAACCCAGCACTCGGGGCAGTGTCTGTGTTTGCCTACAGCCATACCACCCTGAGTACATGCGACATTGTCTGATCTCGGAAGCTAAGCAGGGTTGGGCCTGGTTAGTACTTGGATGGGAGGCTACCTTGGGACTGTGCACAACCCCAGAGTAGCAGGAGACCCTGTACTTTAGCTCCTTGATTTCATCACACACAATGAAGAGCCAGACCCACTTAGCTCCTGCTGCAGAGAGGCCCCATAGAATGTATAGTTAAATCAACGATTTGCTTCAAATAATACAGGGCCAGCTCAGCCCTTCTTTCTGAAGAAACCTGTCAGTGTTGACCCTTCATAATGAATGGTGAAGCGACAGTGCAACCACAACTCTCCTGTAGGTCCCTGCGAGATTTGAATTTCATTCAAAAAGTTTTCAAAGAAATGGTATATGAAGCAGGGCTCTCTCCACCTAATGTATCGGTTTGTCTTAGTCTGTCAATTCTCACCTTGTCATACCCCTTGAATATATGTATTCAATTAAGCGCTGCGTAGATTGTTGTCGCTATATAAATAAAAGATAATAAATAATAATAACTGCATGTGTCGTTATAGCAACACTTTAGAAAAATTATTTTTTAAAAATAACCTACAGGATAAAATAACTACAGAATAATAAATGATTCTACATCCAATAATCGAGTTTATATATATATATATATATATATATATATATATAGTGTGTATATATAAATGGCCAGACAAGCAATTCATTTATTGTCATTTTGATTACAATAAATGATTTGTTCTGAAGTGTTGATATAGCTTCAGCAGATCAGAGCATTATACCAGCTATATCTGAATAGTAGATTCAATGTACATTTTTTTTAGAACCTCCCCTGCTTTAGAAAAGTTGTCTAACTCAAGCCTTTACACAGCAACACCTGCGAAAAAGCAGTACTGTGCTATAACTCTGCATTAGCCCAATCTTCCCTTTCAATGTAAACAAATAGCAAGCACTCTATACCATTGTTGTCATCACGCAACCCTTTAAGTGCCAGAACTTAGACATGGGCTGCACATTTATATGATACTTCAAGGGTTAAAACGCAATGGGGAATTCGTACTAAAGGGATGCACAATACATTATACGTCATTATTTAATATTGTCGTGAAATAGGAAAATAACCCCAAAATGTGTGCACGTTACAGACACATCCAGTGACAGTTATTAGCATAAACGACATATCGCCTGACACACAGTCCTTACCAGTAGGTAACAGCCAGGAACCCAGCAACGTATTCAATCAGAATATATTCCCACTCACTCCCAGGCGTTATAGTGTGGCGTGCCCCGTATTGCTCGCCCTGACTCGGTAATACGAATTCAGTTGGGCTTCTCCCTCCCCCTCAGTAATTGAAACCTCCCGCCATTCAGAGGCAGATAGACCGCTCGAAACATGAGCGCGCACCGTGGCGACCAACAGGGCACGCGCGTCCACAGAGCGTTCGGTTCAACGTCATCACATAGTGACAGAGTTCTAAACACCGCAGCTTGTGTCATTTTTTTTAAACTGTTTTACCTGCTTGAATAGCTCCGATAAGACGTTTCGAACACATACTAAATTTAGGGGGGGGGGTCAAAGTACCTGGAAAAGGATGAAAAAAATCTTACAACAAGCGAAGGTTACTGTTACTAGACGTGGTGTTTAGAACTCTACGTGTGCATTAACCCTTTGAGAACCGTCATGTGTAAATACGTCTTCATTGTTTTGCTAACATAATACCCGGTAATACATGCACGTTCTGCGGCAAGTGCAATTTACTGGTGTACAGTCTTCCACGGATGCATTTGCTGGGATCAACTTAGTTTAATTGATGATATTTGGCCAATATATATATAAATAGCTAATACTGTCGCAGGGTTGGTAGAAGTGGAACCGTGAGCAAAAGCGTATTCACCGATTCTCAGTTAGGAGTAGAGTTAGAGTGCCAGCTTTCAAGACCACTACGATCTCTTCTTCATATGTTACCAAATTAAAGCTTGTGTCTCTACCGGAATACCGAATGTGTTTGCGCGTTTGCTTTATTTTAACTCAGGGGTTCTCAAACTGCGGCCCTCCAGCTGCTGCAGGACTACATCTCCCATACTCCTCAGCCAGCCCCTTAGCTGAAGGAGCATTATGGGAGATGTAGTCCTTCAGCAGCTGGAGGGCCGCAGTTTGAGAACCCCTGTTTTAACTCCTTAATTGCCCAGAGTGGGGGTTGGCATCGGGAAAATCAACCTGTATCCTCGCAAAACACAAAAATCATATTAAGGGATAAAAATTGTATATATACCCCAATTTAATATCACGCGAATGTGCTGCTTAGAATACGCTAACAAAACAAGGAAGCGAAACCAAAACGCAAGTATGTTTCTGTAACTGCCAAGTCGTTGTCACTGCTCACGTTGTTTGTGTCCTGTCATAAAGAGCAAAAGTGGAGGGGGCGGAGCCCAAATGTAATCACGTACGTTAGCTGACGTACATACCCTAGTGCCATAGCAACGTTAAGCGTCTAAACAAGGAATGGCATGGATTTAAGGAAATGCAAGCAAGTTTGACCCTCTCGCCATCCCGTAGCCGGATGACACCTTCGTCACGTGACTGGACGAAGCAAGAGCTAGTGGGTAGTTAGGAGACTGACAGGGGAGGGACGTACCTATAGAGCTGAGGGAGTTTACCTGTCAGGCTGTATACAGCCGGCAGATTCGTTGTAAGTATGCTGTCTAATTCGATATTGTGTGCGAATGCACCCTGAGTGTCTCTTTAGAGTCAATAAACGATGGATCAGAAATAAATCCGCTATTCCAATTGTTTGTAGAGCGATGTAAACACACAATGGCTGGGCGGGCAACATAGTCAGAGGTGCTGCTATTCTACCACTGCCAATGATCCCTTCTCGAGTAAATTGTAAGATCAGGGCATAGTGTGATTTGCCTAGAGATTGTATCTGCCAATTCGGTACATTTACATTCGGTACTAAATACAATTTTACTCTCGCATGTTCCAGGGCATAATATATTTGTCAGGTCCTATGGCTATTTTACATGTTTTGTGGCCGTGGTGCAGTTCTTATCACGTCTGACCGAGAATGATCTGCCTGAGAATGATGGGAGTTGAAGTCAGTAGCTGTTTCCGTGCTTTTGCCATCTGTTGTGTCGATTCATTCTCTTATATTTATATGGACGGAATTAAATTCTTCCATTTCTTTTTCATGCAGAAGAAGAAAAAAATCAGAAAAGAAACCGGCACAAACAGGACTGTAAGTATGTCTTACGTGTTATGTGTTATGACGCCGCATTCCTCCGTCTGAAACATGCGTTTTATAAGCGTTCGTGTCCTCGCTATACTCCATATCTAACGTATTTATTATATGCGTCCGTAGGTTATTGCATTATGTCGGAATGTCAATAACCTACAATTGTTGTACAGGCCCTTAACGTCTGTTAATTATTGCTAGGAGTTTCTTCAAATGTCAGTGTTCAAAAAATAATTTTGCAAAACATGATTAATGGTATCTGCCAGAGAAAGTATTGATACTTTTACAAAGGCTGCTATGGCTGTGAGGTCACATAGAGACACCCCATATTTCTGTGTGAACATTGATGAAACACACGGCTTACTATAACTAGGTGCTGTGTTTTTTTTTTAGTTTTTTTTTTTTTACTGTACTTTTAAACTTTATTACCATTTTGTGCCAATATCTTAAATATAGAGAAGCTTTATAAAGTTAGGTATTTGCATTGAATATGTACGAGCGCATTGTTTCTTTTCTACCAGCGCTACCACTAATTCCAAAGAGATGAGTGTAATAAGTATGTCCATGCCAGTATTCTGGATTGTACATGGTTAATAGATGCAAGTAACATTGGTAAGCACAAATTACATACAATGCCAAGTCTGCTTCTTCTCTTGAATTTCCAAGTGTGATTTTCATGTTAAGTACGGTATATATTTCAAAATCTCTCTGTGTGTGTGAACATTTTTTTTCTGATGCTTAATAGGATATATTTGGTATTTATCTGAAAGCATACATTCATCTCCATGCATATTAAAGTAATACTGTAACAGTATTCCTCTGAGTACTTTTTAACATGCTTCCAAAACAAATAATAATAATAATAATATAATTGTATAATGTATCACTTACCTAACACAGAATATGCAGCCATATTTCAACATATCTTTCTTTAGCCATGCTCCAAATGCTCTTACCACTGATTGGCTGTTTAAACTGTCAACCAGTGGCAATAAAATACCCTCATTGATTTCACTGGAGGTATGTCCTGTCACTGATTGACAGCTTAAGCAGCCAATCGGTAGCAGGAAAGTGCTGCCATTGATAAAGGAGATCACACACATATCATATGCATTAAATTGTGTATGATGGCAGGAGTGTCCCTTTAATTTGCAGTGATTGTCAGCAATGTGTTTGTTATGGTCTCAATCTGAAGCATGCTTTTCTTTAAATTTCTTTATTTACCATTTTTAGAACACAGTTGTAATAACAAACACAGAACAGAAACAGCCTCCTCTCTAAGGCTAATCATTTTCAACAGTTTCATAGAAGTGGCAACTTGAGTCCTAAAATGCAGGCTAGTGGATTTTCCCCTGTATGTAGGCTTTTTTTGCAGGTGTCACTCAAATCATTATGGTAAGGGCTCCTGGCAAAGAAAGCAAGGATTCGTGGACTGCGCTTCTGTTATGTGGTTTGGTTCCCTCATTCTTTGATTAATATGTAACCAAAATGTCTGGAGATTGTCTTCCCTGGCCCTGAACACAAATGTTTTAAATCAAATTTCAAAAAAACAATCCATTCTCAATAACCTACTGCGGGGGGGGGGGGGGGGGGGGGTTGAACATCATCAGTAGCACCTACACTTAATTACCAGGTAGAGATAAAAAGAGATACACTAAACATGTATCGGTTTGTCTTAGTCTGTCAATTCTTGTCATACCCCTTGAATATATTGATAATAATTGAACATAGTTGCTTCAGCGTGTGTGTGTGTGTGTGCGTGCGTGCGTGCGCGCACGCCCTGTGTATCCCGCTATACATAGCTCTCAGTCTTGCAGTTTTCTTTTTTGAATCATGGAAATCCGAGGGCCTTTTAAGATACGTTTGTTGGGCAAATGATTGGGGCTTCCCATTAGTTCAGATTTTGATTAATCCAAACTTTGTTTCCAGTGGAGCGTCTCTTTATACGTCTGATGCTCTAGTTTGTGCTTAATTTACAGCCATGTGTTTCTGAAATCTAAGTTGTTCACCGCAGAATCGCAGCTGCTGGCCTGGCTCGGGCTCTAGCCAACCTTTAGTCATATAGATGTTCAGAGGTGAAACATGGGATTGGAATATGTATTCCTAACTGATCTTGGATTTCACCAATTTCTGGGCTGAACGGGCTACTTTCAGATTTCTTTGCATTCTCTTCTGGTTTGCTGATACTTGAGCCTTCAAATTGGATCTTTTCCTATTAGTATTTCATCTGACATTGCGTAGTTGCGCAACCTAAATATAGATACATGTCTCACTACTGAATATTTCTAATGTACTGTATGTGAATTTAAAGCAATTTTGTGTGCTTTAAAAAAAAAAAATCCAACTGTATATGCAGCGAGTGCGATGTTCTCACATTTCTTGCTTCCGTTTTAGATCGTATATAGTGTAATCATTTAATGAATATGCGTTACACACACTCTGTGTTATTGCGATTAATGGAGTTTTTATTTTTTGTTTTGTTTTTTTTCCCCTTTAGGCAGCGCAATGACATACTACATGAATGGTCAGTGCTAGACCACCCGAGGAGCATGAGAATAGCTGAGTAGCTGCAGAGCTGCCTCGTTGCTTCTCATTTAAAGTGAGTTTCTTTTCTTTTTTATATTTTGGCAGAGCACACAAACAGCTGGATTCATTTCTCTTTCTTAGAGCAATTAAGCAGATCAGACTGAAATTCTGCTACAAAATATTCCATAGCCTTGAAGGCTGGGGTTATTCTTTTAGTACCGAACTGCTTTCATCTTTTTTTCATTTTGTCTTGTAATAAAGAAAGAAATCTGTAGTATAGTGGGCTGCCCATTGGCCTCAAAACCATCTTTTGCATCCACCTAGCAAAGATTTTAGTATTGATGCGTACATACAAGACCACCGATAAAGATAGTGTTTATACTTGAGTTCAGAGGCTTCTTTGCGGAAGCAGAGAATCGAGCTGACCGCCAGCAATCGATAGGCGTTTTTTGTGTGTGGGAGGACATTTTTTTTGTTTTTTGTTTTTCTTCTCAACTTGGCTGGCTCCTAAGTTCTATATAGGTTTGTCTAGCCTGATGCTAAGCATTCTAAATCACCTACATAAATGCATTAATGCAATGAATTATTCAATTTTAGTCCCTTCAATGTCCTTCATGTATCCTTTGGATGTATAGTAGGTTGGAAAAAGACTTCAGTCCATCCAGTTCAACATTTCACACATACCTAGTTCTAAAGTTGATCCAAAAGAAGGTGAAAAAACCCTACTTGAGACAATTCCCAATTATCTCAGAACCTAGTAGCAATCAGATTGCTCCCTGGATCAACTTTCTAATACGACTGTCCGTTTAGCAGTTGTAGCCCTTTATATTTTGCTTAACCAGAAAAGCATCCAGACCGTTCTTAAAAATATCCACAGAGTTAGATAATACAACATTCTCAGGCAGAGAGTTCCATATTCGTATTACTATGAAGACCCCTTTCCTATGCTGATGCGGAAATCTCCTTTCCTCGAATCTCATCCGATGGCCCCGTGTCTTTTGTAGAGACCTCTTGGTGAATATTGCATTCTAGTCTAGATTACTACTCGCGGTGGGAATGATATCCCTTTTGCTTTCTTTTCTTCTCTTGCCATCCTAAACATGCGCTTGTAAACAGTCTCTACCTCGCTTTACCTCCTTCAGCTGTCAGAGATGCATAGGGTAGCGAGGCCTGCAGAATGTCTTGTAGCTCGATCACGTGCTAGTTCCCTACACTGGTTTGTGTAACATATTCCTGATCTATTTTGGGTCAGGCTTGTAATCAAACCGAAAACTCCACGAAATGCAAAATTCTTTTCTAGTGGAGATTAGTATAATTTCAAGGTTTTTGTTTTTGTTTTTTTTAAAAAACAACAACAATTTAATAATTTTGTATACCTAAAGTATATACTGTATTGGTTGTTGTGTTTATTGGCCAAGATGGCTCTGGTAGTTCGTTCCCCAAACCATAAAAAGCATTTGTGATTTATTTTTGGATCATGTAGAATGCGACGCAGGGGTTCCAGCGAACCTGTTGCTTAAAAACCTCTTTTTGTAACCTGATTGAGCACATGTACGGATAATAGTTTGTTAGAACGTTTCAACAGTTTAGAACTATTTAGATAGAGCCCAATACACAATAGTTTTCTGATTTGCGTGGAAATTGCACACGGGTGCATTTATTATTGGTTAGGAAATGAGGCGTCTGTCTCATTTAACTCCTCTTTCGTAAATATTTATGGGCACGTACCCTGCTTTGTCTTGCCAAATGGCTGCGTATTTTTGTGAATATCTTAGAACTGGTTATAAAACGTGCCACAAAATCAGAAGACGGGCAGAATTAAGTGTGCCAAAGAATAACTGCAGGATCTTGCAGGATAATTTTATATGAAAGACTTGCATGTTCAGTTCTCAGAATCAAACGCCAGCCATAAAAGTCCTATTTATGAGAAATGAGCTTTTACAAACATCTGAATTTATATTAATTGCATTATATATATATATATATAATATATATATACCGTATTTGCTCGATTATAAGACGACCCCCAAAATCAAAATATTAATTTGGGAAAAAAACTAAAAGCCTGAATATAAGACGACCCTATAGGAAAAAAGTTTTACCAGTAAATATTAATGTAAACTAATTTGCCACTCTGCCCCATGATGTGCCTTTTAACCCTCTATATGCCACTTTGCTCCCAGAAATGTCTTATACCCTCCTATATGCCACTGTGCCCCATGATATGCCTCATACCCCTATATGCCACTCTGGCATATAGGGGGTTAAAAGGCATATCATGGGGCTGAGTGGCATATAGGGGGTTAAAATGCATTTCTGGAGGTATATATATAACTGCTAACAGCAATCACACTCCTATCAACCCAAGGCAGCCAGTACATGCTGGAACCTGGGGATGATAGTAGTGGGATTACAGCCTCCCTATGCCATGATACCACCACCCCCCCCTTACACATCCATGCTATCACACACACACTCATTCAAACATTTAAATACTCATTCATTCCATTAATCACACATTAATCACAAAAACCCTCCCCCACCCCCTTACCTGAACTGCAGATCTCTCACTCGAAGACTTCTGCAGGGGCCCGGCTGTGCGAGCAACTTCTCTGGCCCCGCCCCCCAGAGGAAGGAGGGGGGAGGTAGAGTTATGTGACTCTGCTAGCTTCCTGTCCTCCTGCTGCTAGAAGCTGAGACGCTGCTCGCGACCAAAGCCCGGTAAGCAGCCTGGCCCCAGCAGAATGAGGTCTGATTAGAAGACGACCTTGATTAGAAGACGAGGTTTTTTCCAGAGCAAATGCTCTGAAAAATACCCCTCGTCTAATAATCGAGATCGTCTTATAATCAGACCTCAAGTAGGTCTGACTATGAGACTAAGATCCAGATCCCCCACAGCGATGTAAGGGACCTGGCTCCTCCTGTGTTATGCCCCCCCCCCAACTTACCGGTGCTTCTGAGTCCCCAGTGCGTAGTCCGGGCAGCTTGTAGAGCTCTACGCGATTCGCGTAGACAACTTCCGCTGCAGCCGGGAGGAGGTGCGGTTAGCAGCGGGGGTTGTGTGCGTCCATCGCGCAGACCTTCCCCGGCTGTCAGAGAACAGAGTTCCCCGGGGACTCAGAAGCACCGATAAGTTTGGAGGGGGAGGGAGTGTTAAATGGGGGACATAAGGCATTTCTGGAGGCAGTGTGCTCTGTGAAATGCCTTTTAACTCCCTATATGCCACTCTGCCCCATAATATGCCTTTTAACCAGAGTGGCATATAGGGGTATAAGGCAATTCTGGAGGCAGAGTGGCACATAGGGGGTCAAAAGGCATATCATGGGGCACAATGGCATATAGAGGGTTAAAAGGCATATCATGGTGCACAGTGGCATTTAGAGGGTTAAAAGGCATATCATGGAGCACAGTGGCATATAGGGGGTATAAGGCATTCCTGGGGCAGAGTGGCAAGCCTGAGGGCAGATGTGCATAACTGGGGGAGCAGGTTGAAAAAAAAAAAAGGAAATAAAAACAACATTTTTCTCAATCATAGCTTTTATAAAAAAAAAAATGTTCACATAGTTTACATGAATTAACATTTACTGGTAAAACTTTTTTCCTATATGGTCGTCTTATATTCAGGCTTTTTTTTTCCATAAATTAATACTCAGATTTTGGGGGGTCGTCTTATAATCGAGTATATATACAGTAATACGGTATATATATTGGTGTGTGTGTATATGTCTGTATTTAATTAAAGGACGACCCCCCCAAAATTTGATTATTAATTTAGGAAAAAAAGCCTGAATATAAGACTACCCTATAGGGAAAAAAGTTTTACTAGTAAATTGTATGAAAACTATTTTTTCATATTTAATAAAAAATTATGATTGAGAAAAATACATTTTTTGTTTTTTATTTCCTTTTAAGTAGCCAACCTGCCCCCCGGATATGCCTCATACCCGCCTTATATGCCACTCTTACCCTCCCCTGACTTATCAATGCTTCCCTAGACTTCTCCCTGTGCTTCAGATTCCTTTGTGTCTAGTGGGGCAGCCAGAGGAGGTCTGTGCGATGCACGTCGACAACCTCCGCTGCTGCTGCTTCTATGAATGAGCACTGACGCTCTGTCATAGAAGCGCCAGCAGCAGTGGGGGTTGTCTGGACGCATTTCACAGACCTCCGCCGGCTGCCAGAGAGGAGGATCCGGGTTCCCTGCAGCACTGCGGGGTATCTGGATCTTATTCTTGTAGTATTGCAGAGTATGCAGTGATTTTTTACATCATGTCTACTGGACTAATACGGCTTCACCCATTTTATGTATAAAATATATATATAATATATATATATATATGTGTTTGTGTGTAACTAAGGACAAGGTCTCTTTTTCCTTTGAAACCAATAGGTCACACTACAAAGTCTTGGAATGCAGTTTCTTCTGGCTTTTCAGATGTTTTCAGATCCTTTTTTTTGTGATAAATACATTTTCAAACTAGAATACATTTAGCAACACAGGAATGATGCTGATGTTGGGTCACAGAGGACTCCTTAAAAACTTCTTTCTGGACAGAGAGTACTCTTGAAAGTTTACATTTTTGAAAGCGTCCTTTAAATATTTATACTTGTATCAAGCATTTCCTGCCGACTTGGCTCAATGTAGACACATTCAGTGTTTATTGATGGACCGCTCTTTTTTTTTGGCCTGGGGAAGATCCATTTCTATTCCCTCTCCGTATATTTAGCTCAGTCTTGCAGATAAAACCATTACCAATCTTTGAACATTATGAATGTATATTTTTGTATTTTATTACTCCCACATTAATGCGCCATCTGTTGTTACTCCTTTTTAACGTCTTGTGGAATAAATATATTCCCTATAACTTGCACCATAGGCGTAAAAGCTGATTCTTTGTACTCTTAGTGGTTGTTATATGGAATCTTTTGCGTTAAAAAAAGCATAAAAGGCTTCCTTTGGTGTATAATTATATTTGGGTTTTTTTGCCTATGGAACCATAAAACGTATCCAATGCTGAAATATCCACACCTACCTGGGGAGTCTTTTATTCTGATTTTATAGCTATCCTTTATATTTTTATACATGTAACGGAGGAGGTTGAAGGCGGAATATACAATAACGGAAGTAGCTATACTTGTTCCTTCAGTAACATTGATCCTTTTTGAGCGTGTGGATAAAAATGAATTATTAAATGAGTTATGGCTGATGTATATCTTGCCTGCTCTGTTTTCTTTAAGACATTTCTTTTATAGAGCTAAGCAGAAAATGAAAAAACTGGACTACTTCAGGACTACTAGCCTTCATTGATTTGAGATCAATGTCTTGTAATATTTTCATACTTTTTTTCCGATTCTACAGTTTTAGCTGGAACAGTTCTTCATTCCACCCACCAGGTAGCATCTGCTTTATAGAAGCCAGATTTTGATGAGCTGTAATATATGTAACAAAAATCTTCAAAATATTTTGTTTAAATGTCATTTGAATCCATTTGGTGTAACTCTAGGGGCCCCCTCCCTTTTGCCCGTTGTGGCTCTGCGTAGCGTTCTCTTGACATTGATATTTGATGTCCTGTCCTGACTCCCACTCGCTGCATCTATACCTTTTTATATACATGAAGTTATTTGTGACGGCACCCTCTCGCCAGACCACTGGAAGACAGGGCAAGGATTGCGTAGCTGCTGGACTGATTGAAACTGAAAGCTCAGTTGTCTGTGTTTAATCCCCTGTATTCTTTGCTTCCCTTGATGTCTGTTCTAGCGTCATCAGTGTTCTGCGGCCATAAATAAGGTCACAATAATGTGTAGAGAAAAAGTTGAAAATGTGTCTACAAATGACATCAACCACGTTTTTTTTGTTGTTTTTTTTTCCATAGTTTCATAGATATTGATGGGTCACAAAGTGACATAAAAAGCCTTAGTAAAATCCACACATCTAACTACACCCCATAAAAAATCCTCCTTTGTGCATCTGAAATGTTTGCTTTAAGTCCGAATCTTTGTCTTTCCCAAACAATAATCCCAGGAACATTTCTCCAACCAAGTAACATCTGAGTACTCCTAGGGGGACCCTTTAGCTGTACCATAAGCATGGAAATTGTATTATGCTGTAGGTAAAAATGCATGCCTTATGCTATATTCATGTGGTGTTGCTTAGCTTGTATACAAAAAAGTCTTGGTTTTACCCCCAAATTAGTTTTGGTTGCATTCATATAATGCTTTTTTTTTTCTTTTCTTGCTATCAAGGTTCACAGATGGGTCAGGGACTCTGGAGAGTGGCAAGAAATCAACAATTTCAGCATGGATACATTGAGTCCAGCTACCTCTCCACAGATAATGGCCAAGGAATAATTGTTGATGAGAACCACATGAACAATTGTAGGCACCTGCAAGGAGGAATGGACATCTACCACCTCCTGAAAGCAAGGAAAACCAAGGATGAACAGGGTTTTATAAACCTAGAAAGGCTTCCCCCAGAGCTAAGCCTTACCATTCTGTCCTATTTGAATGCAACTGACCTCTGTCTGGCATCCTGCGTTTGGCAAGATCTTGCCAACGATGATTTGCTTTGGCAAGGGTAAGTAAAATGTGCCATCTCTGTAACTTGGAAATGAGTGCGGTGGAGGGAGAAGATTGGATGGTTTGGAAAAGAATAAGAAGACCGATTAATGTCTATCTACCTACCCTATTTCCTTTTTTCTTGGTGACGGGGTTTAGTTCCTACATCGAGGCTTTCAACTGTAGAATATGTTCTAGGAATAATGGCCTTAAGTAATTACATTTTTTTTTTTTATATTAGAATGCCATAAAACTTGCAATGCACCATAAAAAAAAAAAATAAAAAAAATATGGACACTTCTGGGACATGAAAAATTCCATGATTTTCTTTTTATTTTCCGATCCTCCTGTGGTTGGTGCTGTCTGGGGTTTTTCTTTTTCCTTTTTCTTTCTTTTAGCGGTTTAGAGACCAAGGTAGGAGCACATAAATATGTACAGTGGGAATCTGTACTCCTAGAAATGGCATCGTCCGCATAATGTCTCGGAGGTATACATCAAAGGTCAATTATGTGGAGCTGAAAACAACCAACATTTAAGTCCATCCATGCTCTGCCCTCAACCTAATGCTCAGGTTACTTACAGTGATTGATGTAAAACATGAATGATTAGGTTCAGATGTGCCTCAAATACCACAGTATATGTGATATTTATTCATAAGAATTCAAGAAATGTGTTTAGGGAAAACCTACATTTCCCAGGAAGATGGAAACATTTATTTAAATTGGGGAAGAAAATACTTTTATATATTATGGAAAATCTAACTTGATATGAAGTGGCCATTTCGTTTCATGATGCCTTTTGGGGGTTATTCATATATGGGTGCAAGTTTCTAGCGGGATCTGTATTGTTTTGTTTATTTGAACACATCATTTTGTTTGTTTTATGTTTCATTATTATGTGTATATATTTTTAGTGTTTTTGTTGCTACTTATACAGAAGTTTCAAGTACTTGAAACTTTGTACTTTCAAGGACGTACAATAAGATGAACCCAGTTCCTCTTCACTAGGATGCAAGTTTTTGCCAGTCCATTGTAATGAACAATTTAAGTGCTAACTCTATGGGTTTCTTGTACAGAACATACACACAAGTTGACATAAATCATCAAAACTATTTCCAGTTGTCGGTTCTTCTTCTTATCCTCCTTCTCCACATAAATCGTGTTTTCAGGGCTCTCCTGGCCAGATTCCAGTGTTGCGTGGTGGACATAGTGCTCCAGCACATCCGTGACGTGTAATGCTGGTGGAAAGTGTGATGTCAAGACACTGGCACACGATATGAGTACAGTATACATGCTGCTACTGGTTTAATTGTCTGCAGTGGTTAAGTGATTATTATTATTATTTATTGTTTTATATAGCGCCATCAGATTCTGTAGCGCTGTACAATGGGTAGACAGGACATAACAAGTAGTATGTAACATAACAAATTGACTAACAGAGACCGCAGGTGAGGAGGGCCCTGCTCAAACGCGCTTACAGTCTAGAAGTGATGATTTGTGTTGTTAACGCCTTAATAAATTGCCATTATTCATTAACACAGCTGATGCTGTGTACACAAATCACACAACCTGCCCAATGAAAATACATGTTTCTCATAAAATATTTTTTCCTATGAAATAAATCAGGTGGGATATTTCAAGGTACTGTACATTGAAGACACCATTATAGTTGGACTTCTCCTTTTGAAAAGAAAACAAAATTCCTTCATTTTTGTTACTGTATCCACCTTTTTCAAGGCCTGACCTAAATATTTAATAAAAATTGGAAAAAAAATATTTTTGGCATGAATTTTTTTTTACTGACATGCTTAGTTCACTATATTCAAAGCTTTGTTTTGAATTTGGAAATACTAATATATATGGATCTCCTATTTTTCTGGCAGCTTGTATGGCAAATATTAGTAGGTCCTAACAAAAGAATCCAATGACTTGTCATTTTGAACAGGCCAAACAAGTTCCTCCATGCCAATCTCGTCATTATGTTGCCTAGACCAAACCCTAAAAAAACAGCCCAAGACCATTATTGTTCTTCCACCAAACTTTACAGTAGGCACTATGCACTCCGATAGGAAGCGTTCTCATGGCATCCGCCAAACCCAAATTCGTCCAACAGACTTCTAGACAGAGATGTGCAATTCATCTCTACTAAGAACACGTGTTACCGGTTCCTGAGTCCAGTGCTTTACCACTCCAGCCAACGTTTGGCATTGCAGATTTTCATCTTGCATGTGCAGCTGCTTGACCATGGAAACCCATTTCATGAAGCCCCCACCCGTCCTTTGTGCTGATGTTAATGTTTTTTTTATATACTCTTCAGCACTCATCATTGTTGTTACTCCTAGACACTTCCACTTCACAATAATTTCTAGTGCCAATATTAGTCTATGGAGATGGCTGCCTATGCGCTTGATTTTATGGGTGTGACTGAAACGCCTAATCTCAATAATTTAGGAGTGGTGTCCGCATACTTTGGGTCATATAGTGCAGCTTTTCCCCTCCACCTTTTTTTTTTTTTTTTTTTTTTAAATTATTAACCAACATGAAAAAAGATGTATAAGTTCTTTCTTTCTTTCATCCCACGAATGCTTTTCATATATGTAATAACTTAAGTAAAATAAAAAATGAATGGTGGGTGAAGGGATATTTTCTATAGAAGTCTATTTTGCTCTTGTGAAATATTTTTGGCTAGTATTGCGAATTTTTATTTTTATTTTTTTTCTTCACCATCCATGCCAACAAAATCAAAAAGCTATGCGGAATCGGCTCTTGTACTCAACATGTTACATCTGTTTTAAGTTACCTCATTGTTGGTGAGAGAAAAATGCCCCTATTAATGATGTCCAAACATGATGAATTTTATTGTGAATTATCGATTATCAGTAGCGTGTTCACAGGGTCGTGTTTCTTCCCATTGCAACGTTTGAGCTTTCATCATTGGGTAGTCTTTGAACTTCAGGATCTGACATGAACATGTTTCCATATTGCCTCATGTTAAATCAGCTTCACATGCCTATATTTAGCAGTTTAATCCATAGGTTTACAAAAAGTCGTTTCATGGAATCATACTTAATCTGCTAGAGTTACTACTGTCAACCACAATAGAAAATGAGAAGCTTCCCCCAAAATGCGTAAATCGGAACTAATGTGAATTGGTGTTGATAACTGTGATTGGTTATAGAATATAAGACCCCCTAAGACTTCTCTTAAGCAGCCTTTTTTTACATAAAGTTTGGATAATAATCTAGAAACACCTTCCTGTACATAAATAATACCAGGCACCATCCTAGAACATATGCTAGAACATGCAGCTGTCGATACATGGATTTCTTTATTATCCAACGGATACGTACCATCTGGTCTCAATACACAGCGCAAAATGTCCGGCACAGTGTTTTGATCCTGTAAGCTATATAATTATTCACTCAATTTCGTTTGCTCTATATTTCCTGGTTTTTAAATAGCTGCTTTAATGTAGTTATTCCCTCTCCTTAACTCTTTTTTTTTTTTTTTTCTACTGTTTTTTTTTCCCACCCGCCCCTATTCAATGTAATTTATTTTTTTTTATATATTTTTTATTATTATTATTTTTCTACTATTTAACCTCTTACAGGACATAAAATTAGTTTTACGTGAACAGACCATGGTTTTTCTAAGATATGTTAGCGCACGTACCCTTTTTTATTCTTTGAAATGTGACCATTTAAGCACAAGATGTTTTCAGAATTTTATTTCAAACAGCATGTTGATTAACTGAATGAAAAAATAAGTCTTGACTAAATTAGGGGATTATTTATTAATATTGTTATTCGAGTTGTGAGCCTTAATATGCCTATTCAATTCCAAGCATCGTTTTGTTGTAGTCCCAGCTAGAAAGACTTATTTCTTTGTGTTTGCTAAAGTGAAACCTAAAATATCTTTCTACTCTAAACCATGGACATTTTATTGTAATTCTTTATTTTCAATATAATGTAATATAACCGCTGAGACCGGTATTATTTATCCCATAATGAGGTGTTCTAGAATGGAGTGCTAGCCATTCAGAAACGTGAGCTTTAAAGTATTATCGTTCACCCCTGTTAGTCGCCACTACCCATTTAATAGCCGCAGATTCCACATCTTGCCATGGCTTTTAACTGTATTAGAGGAGGCATTGGGTACTCTGTGGTGTTCATTATCATCTAAAGAGCTAGTATTCGATTATTAGAAGGAGCGACCGATTCCTAGAGCCTGACTATAAGGGTTTTTTTCAGCAATAAGAAAATGCATGACTATCTTTCTTGTGTGTTTACCCATCCTCTTAGGAAGCATACCTAGCAGCGCAGTCGTGGGATGGGGGAGCACCGGGGCGGGCAGAACATAGCTGATTAGGTGGAAAAACATGGACCAGAATGGATGCAGTTTAGGGTAGCTCCACCATGTAGCTATGGTCTTTTTTTAACCATATGTAATTTGTGTGTCCTGCTGGTGATAGAGAGATTAGCTGCCATTGTAGACCCCTGATTTTACGGTATATAAAATAAACCTTTCCTCCAGTCCCTTTTTAATCTTAAAATTCTGTCACTTTAAATGGTATGTTCCTTTTTTAGTTTATTACTAGTAGCGGATTTAAAAAAATCATAATGTTTTGACTTAGCTGTGTTTTTAGCCCTGTTATCTTAGCCCATCATACTGCCTGTGGTATACAATAGCTCAGTCTTAATCACTCAGCCAGACACTGTGACCAATGAAAGTTCATGGAGGCAACAGTTTCCTTGTACGAGCAGGACTTAAATAGCACTGCCATAAAGTGTCATCTCTTTGTAGTGTTTCAGTAGGGAACCCATCAAAAACATTGATAAAGGAAAATTTAATGTAAAAACGGTTTTCTGTCAACGCGCTGTGTTTTATACTCGAGGAGAGAGATATTTTTCCATGGCACTTACGTTTTAAGTATCTCTCCCATCAGTGTGGAGCAGTTACCATAGCAACCAATAGACTGTTCCCGTTAGAGTCCTCCATCAATTTGTACTACCATTTGCTTTATAAATACCTCCAATAATACATGGAGAGCAATAAAGAATATATGAAGTTTAACTTTCAATAGGATAGTTATACTAGTATGTGATCTAAAGTGACATTCCCATGAGAAAGCTATAGTGCGGAATCCTATTTTCATTCCTAAGTTACAACAAATGTTTCATACAAAACAGTATAAATTACATTTTTAGTCATTTGTTCGATGTGTTGAAGTGTGGTAGATTTACCAGTCCCTGTGTCTTTTGGTGGGGTTTAGTGCTTCTCCCGAGATGAGATTCATTGTGTATTCCTGAAAATTACATCCAGTTCTTCTTGAGAACAAAGCAGATCAAAGGAGTCCGCTGAAGGCACATTTTCTCGTTCCCCATATGGTTTGAGTATCGTACAGAGTCTCCAAATTATGATTTAAGAATGTGATTGTGATGTAGTTTCTTGCAACACTAGTTTTGAGATCCTCACAGTAACGTGTGTGTGTGTGTGTGTGTGTGTTCGGTGTGTGTGCGTGCGCCACACTTACTGCCCCAAGAGAAAAAGAAAAGCAGCCGCCAAGGGCAAATGTTCTTGCAACCCTGTCCTTCTGTACCGCATGATCCCGAAACAAAATTGCTTCCTCATGACATATATATATTGGGAAGAAAACTAATTTTCTAACAGATTTCTGCATTGCCATAACCGGATTTTGTGTTTCTTTTAGATTATGCAAATCAACTTGGGGTCATTGTTCAATATACAACAGACGCCACCCTTGCGGGTTTTCCTATCGAAATCTCTACATGCGCCTGGATGAAGGAAGTCTCACCTTCAATGCTAACCCGCATGAGGTAATGTCTGGCAGGCCGTTCATCCTTTTAGTACCTGGCTATACTGTACCTTCGGCGTTCTCTATAACATTATAAAAGGGGCAGGGGGGCCGGCTCTGCAAAGGTTTGAGATTGTGGTTGCATCCCACCTGCTGTTGATGTTTGAGGTCCCAAGATTTTGATTTCCAAGCATTCTCGCCTATAGAACACAGATCATTTTGGATAATAACACAATTTACTCTTTTTAGTTCTCCATCCTTCCTGACATTCCGTTCAACAATAGCATTTACTCAGAGTTTACGGATCTAATTTAATTTTAAATATCTTTAATATTATCCATTTAAAATTGAAGCAGATTCAGCCTTACGGCTTCCATATACTCTCTTGGGGATATTATCGGATACCTTAACACGGATTTATGTTTTCTTCATCCTCTGTGAAGTACCCATAGCTCAATATGTGTTGAATAACGGATTATATCCAATTCCACTTAACAGAATTTCTATTTTCTTTATCTACTTCTCAATTATTTCTCTTTGTCTCCTGTTACATGCAGATCTAGTAATAATTGTTAGATCGCGTCTATAGATCTGCATCGCGTATTCTTGTCACAAATTCACAAATCTATGCATTTCTTGAAGTTTGTGGGGGGGGGTTTTCTTTCTTTTTCTAGGGAATTGAATATTTTTTATCCAGAGGGATACTAAACGATACACCAAAAGAGATAGCAAAGTTTATATTTTATACAAGAACTCTAAACTGGAAAAAGCTGAGGATATATCTTGACGAAAGGTAATTGTATATAATTATATAATATTATTATGAAATGCGTTTGGCTTTAGAAATATTATTTACTAAAGAATAATTTGCTGAATTTACAATACTCTCATAAGAAGCTAGGGGTATGTTTTAGTGGGTCGTAAAGTAAGATGTAGCGTCACATAAGCACCTTGGTGATCTACATCTTGAATGTCGCTGTTCTGTATGGTATAGTATTAATATAATATTAAATATTTTGGACAGCAGCTTTGCAAAATTAGAAACTTTTTGAAATTTGCATAATTTTTTCCCTTTAGGAGAAAGATCAAGTTCATGCTCGTAAATATAGTATATATAATACAAATGCTGAACTTTTTACATAGAAAATCTTTACTCGTGATATATGTTTATGATTACATTTCTTAATATATGCCTCGAAAAGTTTTATTTTGAGTATGTTGGTAATATTTCAAAACATAATGTTGAAATTTTATATATGGTTTTTTTTTTTTTCCCCCCCCACACCAATCTAAGACGAGATGTATTGGACGAACTTGTGACTCTACACAATTTCAGTAACCAGTTTTTACCGAATGCACTGAGAGACTTTTTCCGGCACATACACGCACCAGAAGAGCGAGGGGAATACCTTGAAACTCTCATCACAAAATTTTCCCACAGATTTTGTGCTTGTAATCCTGGGCTAGCACGAGACCTTGGCCTTAGCCCTGGTAAGGATGGTCGAATGTTTATACGAAGCCAGTTCGTAAACTCTGTTAAAACTGATGCATGTGACAACTAAATCTTCATTTGTTTTCAAGCAAAGCAAATAGTTTTGATCGGTGGCAATGGCTAGCAAAGTAATTTGACTGCTAAACTCATGCATTGTGCTTTCTTTATTATTTATTTTTGTATGGGTGTGTGTGTATATATGTATATGTGTGTGTGTGTGTGTGTGTATGTGTGTATATATGTGTATATATATATATATATATATATATATATGTGTATATATATATATGCACATTGTTCAAGAACAGCAAATTCTGTCCATTTAAATAACATCAAATGGATCAGTGTAGACATTGTTAATGTTTTAAATGACTATTATTGCTAGAAATGGCTGATTTTTAATCAAATATCTTCATAGCCGTACAGAGGCGCTTTAGCTGCAACCATCGCTCCTGTGTTCCAATGGCACGTCGTGTTCACTGATCCAAGTTTAGGTTTAAAAGGCTGATTGATCATATGAAACCCCTTTTGCAGTTGTTAGCACTGCTCTCATGAAAACCGCTAAGGGACCCCAAACTTTTGAGTGGTAGCATATATATGGTGAAATATATATTTTTCCCAGTTTAAAATCTGGAATAAAAGTCAGGAAAGGTGATGCAGCCAAAACATCACCGGATGTCTAAAAATATGGGCCAAGTAATTGTTGGTCACGTTCCTAAGTTTTTGGAACATAGTTATTTATTATATTCAGGAAATTGTCGTTTGGGCAGCTGCGGTCCATACTAGGGAAGTATTTACACATTTATTTACTATTTATCACATTTCACCTAAGTAGCACGTATTTCTTTAGGATTTCTTTTTGTTCTCATTTTTATATTCAGGAAATCCAGTTTGTTAACAAGAAGAGATTGCCTCATCATGTCCCGTAGGGAATATATATTTATAAGCCCCCCCTATTTTACATTAGACAGACTTAAGTGCCATCACAGTCCTAATTCTTGCCTCCTAAACTGGGACACCATTACTAATGCATGTGCACACACAGGGGTTAATCTGAAATCCTGAAAATTAAACATTTTAGCATTACTTGTGCTTTAACGAAGAGAAAAAGCTTTTGAAAGCTCATAGAAAAGATGTTTTAATAATAATTAAATAATTTAGAAAATTAATAATACAGCCCTGCATTAACCATGTGCTTCGTATATCCAAATTATTTTAGAGAGAACTTGATGAAAATGGTAGTCCTTTTTATGGATTATTAGCCATTATTCTCATACCCATACCTCTTATTGCTGAGAAGATGGCTATAACTAACATTTTCAGAATAGCGTTAAAAATTACATTTTGTCTTCTACTATTGTAAAGCAGCAGTCACAGTGAACACGGGATAGCTATTTATTTATTGTTGAAATACATTGTCCTCCTGGTAGCAGAATAACTCACCGGATTCTATTAGAGAGACGCAAGGCAAATTTACATATGTGTATATAATATCATGTATATGAGCGGTATCTGTAAATGCGATTGTATCATAGGCACATCAATTGGCTTTCAGTTGACTCGCTATCCCTCCTTTCCTTCCTTTGGGAGCTGAGATAACATAAATTCAACTGTAGAGAAAGTGAAAACATATGCTGGAAGCAAAAGGGTTGAATTTAAAAATTATTACTCGTAAAATAGTCCAAAGTGACGGCTTGCACATACCACAGATGATCCTTGGTCACTGTGCCAAATTTGGCAACTATTAATTCTTCTATAGATAGTAATATTTAGTAACTAAATCGGTTGTTTAGGACAGAATAATGCCCCAGGTACTGCGATGCACAGGAGGAGCGGGTGCAGATTGTTTTGGATTGTGTTATGTTTAATCCTTTTGGTGTAGTTGGGTGTAATTTCATGTCTAAATCTTTCCCAATCAGCAATATTCTCATTCAGAGTTTTGACTGAGAGACTCGATGCAAATATTTCCGTTTCAATTCCACAATACATTGTGCTATGGTGAACGCTAAAAAAAAAACGGGAACTGTCAGTAAGAGGCCTAAAAAAAATATATATTCCCATAGAATTCTTGGGCTGTGTCAGTGCCATTGTGGTCTTGGGCGCATGGACACACAGCTGTAATAAATGTACTATGTATCCTGTTCTCAGCACTTTGGCGCAATCTAAAATCGTTCAAGTGAGGTAATCATTCAGCAAATGTAAAGGTGAAAGTTTTTGCAATGGCGCTTGTCATTTTTCATTGACATGTACAGTTTAACAGAAACATTATTGAGCGTCAAAGACATTTAACCTCTTAATGACAAAGCCCGTACATGTACGGGCTCAAAATGCATTGTTTGCAATGTGTTTAGGGAGCGCCCATTGTCCTTAAGGGGTTAAGATATGTAGACCTGTCCATTGGCAATAGAGAGCCTTCTAAGGGGTGGATCTCGTGGCGCGCGGATTTTGTCGTATAGTAGTTAGCTTTTCTCTGTGGGGGCCCGTACTACCTTTTTTATATAGTATATACCTTTTATATATATAGTATATACCTTTTTATGTATAGTAGAACTGTCTTTGCTTCCAGCTCCTGCCAGATCATATGCAAAGTGTTTGGTGTCGTTATGCACATCCGCTTCTCATTATTGTCCGTCTTGCTTTTTATTTGAAATGTCTGTGTTTTTATTTTATTTATTTATTTGCCGTTCTATCTACCATGCTGAATTTTTTAATATTAGTAGCTAAATGCAGCATTAAAATGATTCTTAGTATTGCTGTATGCCTAAACCCCTTCAAGGAATAACGAATCATGTAAAATGTTCCCTCGTTTATTATTCATGAAAGAATTGTTTGTGATTAAACCTTCGGGGGGAAGCATAAAATGAGGGATCTGCCAAGATCTATTTAGTTAACATATTTTCTCCCTAGTAGAAGACTGCAAAAACACTTATTATACTACAGTGAGGCAGAAATACACTGTTCAGAAATGTATATCATAGTTGAAGGCGTCACTGTTACCGCCTCTTACTTTATTGCATTTGAACTGCAATTTTAGATACATTGCTTGCGCCTATTTTCCATTAACGTCACTGTTTTTTGTTTTGTTTTTTAAGATGCAGTGTACGTTTTGTGCTATTCTTTGATTCTGCTTTCCATCGACCTCGCAAGCCCTCATGTGAAGAACAAAATGTCAAAGCGAGAGTTTATCAGAAATACTCGCCGCGCTGCTCCGAACATTAGTGAAGAATTTGTAGGGCATCTATACGACAATATTTACCTTGTCGGCCACGTTGCTGTTTAGTACCTTCTAGAAAAAATGGCAAACTACTACAACTCCAGCTTTCCAAAGCTTTGACAAAGTGGCAGATATGGGGGTTATGTTGGTGCTGGTCATTCTAACCTCTGTCTATAGTCAAATTATGTGTTCTTTCCTCTCTTAGAAATTTACAGTGAAAAATGTTTTTTGTTTTTTTTTAATTAATTGTTTTCTTTTATGTCTTGCACATAACCGTGCCATTAGACTGACCTAGCCATTTATGACTGTTAAACTGACATTACAATGTAGACCTTCAGGGTTTTGGATCTAAACACTAGATTTTTGTTTTGCAAAGCAATTACCAATGCATTTTTTTAACGTCTTCTAATTTGTATATACTAAACTAAAGAGATTTATAATTATAATATAAAATATTAAATATGTAAAGTATTTTAAGTAAAGTATCTGAGTTTGTTGTGCTTTGTAACGGTGGCTTATGAACTAGCATTTAAAGCACTGGGACATGTGAATCTAAATTCCTCTGCGTCAACCTTTCCCACGTATCTGTTATGCAGGGGTACATCAAATTTAAACACAAGTACTTCTAGGTTGGCATGAAATAATATGATGGGAAATATCAGTACAATATATGTCTCTGGTCCAAATAACTATTTGTTTTATGCATAGCCTTTGACATTGGTGGTAATGTGAAATATACAATAGAATGCACACGGACTTCTGCGCAGAGAATCCTGGACAGCAGTTTGTCTCCTCTCCTGCTCTCCATTAGTATTCCTCAGGGCTCTAGGACGTCTCTCCTTCTTTATCTACACATCCTCTGGTGAAACACTTATTTCTTATTTTGGATTCCAGTACCTTCACCTTCTCTTCTAACTCGTCTGTCTCTCTAAAATAGCATCCTGGATAGCAACCCACTACCTGAAAGCCAACATCTCCAAGACAGAGCTTCTGGTTAATACCTGTCGCCTCTAGCCGCAATTCCAGATATCTACATTACTGTTTGGAATTTCACAATCTACCCAAACGGCTACCTTGGCAGTACAATCAACTTTGTTTTCTCCTTCAACTTTTACATTCAGTGGCTCAACAAATCCCGCAGCCTTTACGTGCAAAATATCCGTTGAATCATACAAACTGACCTAATATGCGTTTCACAACTCTAAAACATTCTGATCACCTCTGCAGGGCATTATTTTATTCCATTGCTTTTCATTTGCCACTGTGCCAGTCCCTCCACTGCCTACTTACCCGTAAAGCCCTTAACAGCCCTACATCCCTTATATCTCTTCTCTCCAGATACTCTACTAACCACCCTCTTTACTCTGCCCCTGACTTGTACCTCTCGTTAGATGTTATCGCTTCTTCTCATGCATGTCTCAAGGATTCTACCCTTGCTGTTCATATTCCCTGGAATTCATTCATTGGTTTGGTAGTTTAAAGATTCTGTCCCACCTGGTTTTCTTATCTCTTCTCTCTCTCTCTCTCCTTTCTTTGAGATAAAACTCTTTTCACTTCGTATGTTCCATTCTTCACTGCTGGAACAGTGTTTGATTGCTCTACCGATGGCCATTATCCAGCAGTGGAGAACTTTTTCCCCCCAGTCTCACATGGCACAGCTAGATGTTTACACTGCCATGTTTGAGGATTGATTTAAAAAAAGCCTTTAAACTATTGTTCAAACTATGATATTTGTGCATAATAGAAATTAAAAGGCACTACATGAAATGTAATGAGCTTTAAAAGAAAAAAAAACTTAAAATGAATCCAACTTATTCTAACTCTTATCCACCCTATTATCTGGATGAAAAAATACCGAGCAAACTTTTGGAATTGTATACTTTCAGGTCAAAATTGTACATTTTTTTCAAGAGTTGCCAAAAGACTCAAAATATTCCCTCATAACTGAAATCTTCCACCTCTTTCATTCTGTTGACCAGTCTCGAACTCCAGGTCAATAATATATTGCTGGTACCCAGGTTTACACACGATATTCTATATCCTGATCTCATATTTCCCAAATCCATAATAAATAAACATAATTTCAATAGACTGTCATTTTTTTCGCGTTTAAGAAGGAAATATCTTTCTGCTAGTTTAGGGCTTTCAAAAGTTAAGCAACTCGGATAAATACTTTACCGTATTTAAACACCTTATACGTAAACTTCATTGCTGTTAGGGTAATACATATGTTAATTCTCTAAATTAAAGGGTTAAGTGATTTCTTTTCAGCAGGTCCTTTGAATGAAGCCTTTTTTTGCCCCTTTCTGATCACGCAAGCACAATTATTGAGACAAAGGACAGACATAGTGGATTTCCTGCGTCTCCCATGGGTATGTTTTGCATAATGGGAGTACTTTAAGATTCTTCACAAGAAAAATGGTACTTTAACAATTTAGGCATCACCTTAAATAAGAATTCAAGCCCTGACATTTTATTCTATTTTCCCTGAACTGTTTCAAATAAAATCAGCAACTGAAGGAAGAAAAAACATTTTCTCTGTGTAAGAACACCCAGTTCTTTTACTTATAGCCCTCTAAACATTTAAAATTTCACTGAGAAAATAGAAATTGGATTCTCATTCTTTCAGTTGGAATTGACTGCAACCATTAAAAAAAAAAAAAAAAAAAGGAAAAAAATATTCTCTCCAAAAATAGAACATGATCATTTTATTCGTTATTTTTTTTTTAAATGTAATCCGTACTCCGACAAAGGTTTATTTTTCAAAAAGTTGAGGAATGTTTTTCTTCTTTTCTTTCCAATTAAGGTGAAGAGCAAAAATAAGAAAGGGCACACAATCTTCTCAAAGGGAAGTTGTAATTGTAAATGTTGGCTTTCTTCTTGCCATTTGGAGACAGGAAGGTTGGATTTAATTTAAAATGATTAATGAGATTTTCTCAGACTCTCTGCCTTCAGCATCACTGCAGTTTGTCAGCACAACAACTTGAAACAGCCGGACGCCGCTCTGTCGCCCAAAACAGTATACTAGGAGAAAAATAAACTGTCTAACTGATGCCAGGTACATATCAGTGGTATTGTCTCAATGTCGTTGACAGTTAAAGTCAATAGGCCTTGCTATCAAACCTTATTACTCAATCTGCTATTGGCTTGCAATGATACAGTCTCTTTACTTATCTATTAAAATTAAAAGAAACATATCATGCTTCTGTATTTGATATATTTTCATTTACTGTAATATTCATTATTGTTAGCATTTTACTGATCTGGATCTCCCAATCGGGAAAAAGAATTTTATGTTTTATATATATATATATTTTTTTTTAGAAGAGTTAGTGAGCAATCAAGAGATTGTGACTAACCGCTGGCTTGATAGTTAGCTTATCCCAGCCATACATGGTAAGACTGACCCATTGTTCATGTCCATCTCAGATGTCTACAACTTAAGCCTAGTGAATAGCGAATGCATTTTTAGACCATGGTGGATAGACTTCACAGTATCTCTTGCCCAATCATCCATGTTTTTCATAGGCTCCTATTGCATATAGGATTCAGGACGGTTCAGACCTAGGGGATCTGTATTTTATAATATATGTTATAGGTATTAACCCCTTAAGGCCAACAGGCGGTCCCTAAACCCATTGAAAACAATGCATTAAGCCAATTCATTAAAAATAAATATCGCTGCGTCTTAAATCTAAAGTTAAGGAGTCAGAAACATATGAACACGGAAATCTTGTACAGTGCTGTGGAATTTGATGGCGCTATATAAAATAATAAATAAGAATAATCACTCTTAGCTCGGTAACACATAGACTAATATTTTAGGTCTATTGTCTTTGGTTTTGTATGGCACAGTTAAAGTCTATGGTGCCCTTGAAGTGTAAGCCCAACATCTATAACTGGGATATTAAAACCATCATGTTATTTGTTTTTATTATTACACGAGCTTGTTCAGCCAGCCTTATTGTCACCCAGAAACATTTAACTGGAATGATAGGGTGTTACTGGGTGTGAAAGCTCTAAAAAGCTCTGCGCATGTGGAGAAGACAAGAGGTTTTGTCTGTTTGGCATGGTTATCATCCAAAGCTGATTTTATTTGCGACTTCTCCAATAGTGAATAGAATATTGACTTCTTAAAGGTTTAACCTAATTAATGTGTTAATTCATCTTCATTTAGTATGTTACTTTGCTAACATGTTGATCACAGAAAAGAGGCAGCCCTAAAATATGATTAAAGAGTTTGGATGCATGTCCTTGCACAACCAAAAGAAGCAATGTTAACCTTAGCTATGCAGAGTTGAGGTTGTTGATAAGACCACACAGAAGACTAAGGACAAAGTTACACAGAAGAAATCTCGAGAGAGAGAGAGAGAGAGAGAGGCTCCATATTTATCTATTCTGACATACTGTCATATGTCTTAAATTCTTAAACCAATGTAAGTTGCAATTTACTGACACCATAATTAATCCATTAAATATCATCGAGGGAAAATATAAACCAAGTTTTTAGCAGTCGTAAAGTGTCACTTCACTAATGTAATATTGTTAAACTATCAATGACCTTTAGCGTAAGTTGAATTGTCTGCTACTACATGGTTACTTGGACTGGAAAGAGGAATGAAAACATTTTTCACCCAAAATTATGTTGATTTTGTAATGTTATCTTTGCAACCTTGCTACCTTTCATTTATTTAATTTGTAACATGGTGGCGCAACCCCTTTTATTGAAGGAAGCAACATGTGTTTAATGTATGAGTGCCAACCAGGGGAGAATTCTAAGTTTCCATGGTGGTCTGTGAGCATTTCTTATTAAGATCATCATGTGTTGGGCAGCTTTGACATATTTTAATATCATGGTGTGTATGCTGCCAAGAGACCCTGCAGCATGTCTAATAAATGAAATTGCTTAAAGCCCATCTGTTTTCTGGGGATTTTTATAACATCAAGATGTATCCTTGAGACTATTGTGGATATATAAAACAATTAAAAAAAAGCTTAACGTGTTAAAATTAGTAGTACACACGTTTACAAGGTTAAAACAATATTGCTTTTATGTTTTATGTATTTTTTTCACTTGTTATTTATGTTAGTATATTATAAATACCCATGCCATTTATACAATAACACAACAGCCAATATCAGACTCATATGAGCCATGGTCAAGAACATGAGACCTTGACCAACATCAAATAAGAGATGACGGAATCATCTAGACCTTTTTCTGTTACTATAATGGAAACAATATTATCAGACTGCCCTCTTTGAGGTTCTTACTTTAATGACAAGCCAAGGAGGAGACAGGTAGTGTTAAGTAGGTAGAAGCCAGATCACGGAAGATTGTTCCTTAGTCATCTATGTGGGATAAATGTCTGAAATGGTATCCTAGTGAAGAATGGTTCTGGTGCAAAATAACAGGACAACAATTGTACTTTTATTTAACACTCACAAAGGAACATCGTTCAGGGATAGGCCAAGTGCCTGAACAAGGACACCAGTGTCTGTGGCAACGTTTGTCACATTAAATAGTCCACTGCAGACCCCTGTAAATGTCCACCATGAGCAATGTTGGTACTTACCCCTATTGACGTTAAAATGAGCAATGTTTCTTTATTGATCTCTGCTGCTTTAATTATGTCTCAGGAAGCAAAATACAATACACCCCCATGAGGCTGGATCTTCTAGGGACTCTTCTAAAGAGATGACCCACTAAAGAGGGGTGGTGGCCAAAAGCACCACACACACACATACACACACACACCCCCAAGAAGTCTTCAGGGACACAGCTCCACTCTGGCATTTTCGCTGAACCAAATGACAAAACATTGGCCCATGAGTGACGGTGTTAAAAAAATACCCATCACCAGCCATAGGCCTGGGCCTTTGAAAGTCGAGTTAATAAGAGCACCACAACACCTCATACCCTCTTACCTGCACTCATTTTATTTTAACCTCCACAATTAAAGTGCCCTGGGCTATGGCTGCTGGTGGTGGGTTTTTTTTACTCATGGGCTAATCTTTTGTTAATATGTCACATTTTACATGTTTGTTGTGCACATGATGAGTGCTCAGATGGACCTAACTTGGGACCTGCAAAGCATTTGTCATCTTTCCTGAAACCTGACCGTCCTTAAGGCCAGAATACAAACCTTTTTGTCTCTCACAGGTACTCACTTTATCTTAGCAGAAAAGTCACATACCTCTTATTAGATCTTACCAATGCAGGATGGGGACTAAACTGGCTTCTGCAAAGGAATCTGGAACAGCATCTAGAGAACAAGTAAGTATGCTTTTGGTGGGTAAAATGTTACAAACCACAGCTTTATGTAGGTGTGATATATACCTTTTGACAGTATGTGCGTCTTAGACATGTACAAATTGTTATAAGAGTATAAGTGTTTTATTTTTCTAACTGCTCAGTGCAGTGGAGGGCATTTGTCCTTTTCTACCCCCCATAAGCATACAGAATTGCTAGCTGAATTATGGAAGACAGAAACATTGTATCTGCTGAGCAAAAACCGACAAAAGCCAAGCAGCTCTGCAGATTTGGGAGGAGGACTGTTGGATTTTGGTGAAAGAAACATACATGTAAAATAAATAAAAAATAACATGACCGTTCCTTCAACTACCTTTAGTATGTGGAATTCTCTATAAGTATGGCCCCTCTTGTGCAAGTGGGGTCAAATCATAGTAACTACGCCAAAACATGAATGTAATAGCAGTAGAAACATCAAGGTTGGGAAAGCATGGGGAATTTGCTGAAACGAACAGTCCATGTTGTAATAAGATGACGAGGCGTTCTTAAGGTGTTCTGGATGTTTAAAGTGAAGAAGAAAGTAAAAATTGCATATTAAAGTACTTAGTATCTTAATATGCATTCATGTTTAGAAAGATGCATTTTATATTTGTTTTATTGATTTATATAGCGCCACCATACACAGCAGCTCCGCACAATGGGTAAACAGCACATGAGAAGCGGTGAATAATATATTAAATTTGACTTACAGAAACAAAAGGCAAGGAGGCCCTGCTCAAACAAGCTTACAATCTAGAAGGTAAAAACTTTCTGAGGAGCTACATCTATAAGCAATATTTTAAGACATATACAGTATCTCACAAAAGTGAGTACACCCCTCACATTTCTGTAAATATTTTATTATATCTTTTCATGTGATAACACTGAAGAAATGACACTCTGCTACAATGTAAAGTAGTAAGTGTACAGCCTGTATAACAGTGTACATTTGCTGTTCCCTTAAAAATAACAACACACAGCTATTAATGTCTAAACCTTTGCAACAAAAGTGAGTACACCCCTAAGTGGGAATGTCTGCTTTGGGCCCAAAGTGTCAATATTTTGTGTGGTCCACATTATTTTTCAGCACTGCCTTAACCCCCTTGGGCATGGAGTTCACCAGAGCTTCAAAGGTTGCCACTGGAGTCCTCTTCCACTCCTCCATGACGACACCACGGAGCTGGTGGATGTTAGAGACCTTGCGCTCTCCCAGCTTCCGTTTGAGGATGCCCCACAGATGCTCAATAGGGTTTAGGTCTGGAGACATGCTGGGCCAGTCTATCTCCTTTACCCTCAGCTTCTTTAGCAAGGCAGTGGTCGCCATGCAGACCAATTTGATGCAGTGTGCGGCATATGGTCTGAGCACTGACAGGTTGACCCCTTCAACCTCTGCAGCAATGCTGGCAGCATTCATACGTCTAGAGCAAAAATTCTTTTTTTCAGATCCTCAGAGAGTTCTTTGCCATGACCTGCCATGTTGAACTTCCAGTGACCAGTATGAGAGAGTGTGAGAGCGATAACACCAAATTTAACATACCTTATACTTCAACTGGCATGCAAAAAAAAATAAAAAATACATAATTTCAAAAGAATATATTTGTGCAATCTAGTAACTGGTAGGAAGAATGTTGAAAGTGCTTTTTCTGACATGGAAGTAGATGGCAACAGAGCGCCACTAAAATGGCCTCCAAAGGAGACGCTCACTAATGCATAAGGAGTAAAGACTCTGGTTACACAAATACTCTTTCATCAACAGTCATAGGACATGAATTTGAAGGACATGTCTATATTCATTGTCAGAGTGTGATGATAAACAAAATGTCTCATCTAAGTTTTGTAGAACTGATCAATACCTGTAGATGAGTTTCTTTATATATACATTTGTAGGTTGTTTCATACCAGCATTAGATCTCAAGGGGGCACTAGTTCTATGCAGCATGATTTATATGTTGTCTGTGAATCCTGTGATCTATTATCAGTGAAGTCTGCCCTTGGTGAACTAGGGCTCAGGTCCTTTGTTCTCTGAGGTCATAACCTTTCTGATAACAACATGTACTAAATAATGCTTACCTCTTGCTGCAGATCTTTGATGTGAACATATTTCTTGCATTCTGTCCAGTCTGTATTCCTTCTTGTACATTCCACTGAAGGGTGCATTCAATTTAACTTGGACATAATGCAAAGGCTTTGAAGATTTTTGTAAACCTTTGGCCATTCTGATATCATGTTAATTAAGGTCAATAAAATGAGCGCGACCCTTACCAAAAGACTGGACGTTATTTGCTCTTCATCTTCAGTCTATAGGCACATTAAACAGTGGCAGCTGAATATGTTTTCTAGATTTGGTGATGGAGTAAACACATTTATCACTTGTCTATGCTTCCACGGGTTGAGATCTGTATAGAGCTTTGATGAGCTACAGTAAAAAAAAAACCCAGAAAATTGCACAGATGGACCAAAGAATGAATGAATGCAGTCAATAGACTAATACTCCCTATACCTGGGGTGCACAACTCCAGTCCCTGAGGGCTGCAAGGAATTTTCTGTATCATTGCCTAAAAACAAGACATTTAAATAATTTTTTATTGAAATGCTCATGCACCCCTGCCCGGTCAACTGGATATAACTAAATCGCCACTATTTGTAATGCTTATAGTTACCATTTAGAATAGAATTTCACCCAGTGCCCCAAAGTCTCTAAATCTGAGACACCCGGATAGGTTTCCCATATTGGCCATTTTTCTGCGGCAAGTATACATTTCACATATATATATATAACCAATATATGTATAGTCTTACCCTGCAGTGTGTGGAACGTATACACTCAAAGAGGGAACCTTGTTCCTGACATGTACATCCCACATAAATATTACCGGCATTTGAGGTCAGCAAAATTCAAATTGTATATACTGAGTGTCTTAAAGAATGGATGACATGAAAATCCTAAAACCAGATTGAAATTTAATGCTATGCAGATTGATTTAAATGTTGTCCAAAACCATCACACTGTGTATGTCCAGAATTTTAGCCACCTAATTTTTGTATGTGTTTTGCAGTCCAGTCTTTAAGAGGTTAACTTCACACACACAAACACACACACAAGAACATACTGAAGAGATGTTAGCACTTGGCTATGCTGCAAGAATTAGCTACAAAGTATCTGCTCCATTGTATGAAATTTGAGGACACAGGTGATGCTGCCTGCCCTCCACATTCAGGGGGCGATCAAGATTTGACCACTATATATTTTTATTGCTCAAATTCTGTATGTTTTGTGCAATAAACTGAGCTGCTATTTTGTGTCTGTCAGTCATCTATGCCATCTTCTGCAGTCAGAGAGGGGCTATACAAATGCAGCGTTCTCTTACCAAAAACTTTAAAGAGTTACCAACAAGGGTATGGAATGTATGTACGTAATGCATGTTTGTATGTAAATGTGTGTGGTTTTTTTTTAATGGTTGTTGTGGGGGCAGAGGCCAGGAGGCCTTTCAGCCTTACTTGCCCTGTAGGCTACAAGTTGCCAGCCCTCTCCTGGTATACAACTGACCTGACATAAAAAAAAATATGGTGAAATACTGGTCAGTTAGCTACCCTAATATCTATATATATCTATATATCTATATATATATATATAGATATATATATATATGCAATGGCATAACACAGGCCTCTGCAGCTCATCCAGGCCCTTTGAACCTGACCCGAAACTGCTGTTAACGACGTGGAACATTTTGTTGTTAAAATACCATTGACTCATATTTTGAGCAAAATTCTGCTTATTTGCTTAATAATGCCAATACACATAACTAAACATTAATTTCACAGATTCGATAAGTTATTAAATTAAGATCCTAAATAGGATACATCCTTGGAGAGGTTCCACTCAAGACAGCTTGCAGGAGACCAGGATTTTATACTATGCTACTGTATATATATATACAATTCAACATGTTTGCTGCTCAAATATTGTGTCCTTTGAGTAAATGAGCAAAGAAAATAAAGAATTTACTAAAATGTACAACTCAATGTAAAACACTAGCTTTGACCAAGATACAAATGCAATGTGTAACAAACACCAAAAGAATGCAATCTCCATTGACCTAAACATACAGTGACCAAAGTAAACACCATGTTCTAGATAGGATATCAACAAGCATGGGGCAGTGATCCAGGCTCAGCTGTCAAAAGGACTAAGATTGTCTTTCTAACACCCTCATAAATTTCAGCAAAGTGCTATAAACCCTCAGTTTATCTGTGCCATTAAGTAGGAGGCAGTAACTCTAAGCAAGCTGAGCTCAAGGAGCAAAAATCCAGAAAAAAGAAGATTCAATAGCAGAAGACATGAAATACTGACATATCTCATAAACTGGCGTTGAAGAATGTATAGGTAAACCATTAGTTGAACACTAGCATGTTAAGGAAATAAACCTTTGTAGATCTGTAATTTTGATATTGAAGTTTTAACCACATAAAGTGGCATGAACCTATTGTTTGTCGGAAACATTTTAAGATTCTAGAGAAACAACACATGAGTGCCTGCTTTTGGGTTGTGTGACAATTAGACATTAACTGAAATATGAAAATGGTTAAAGAATTATTTGTGGGAAGGGTTTGGGCATTCAAGGTTATTAGGAATGTTTTTTCAATGTTGCATTTAGTTATAAAATTGTTACATTCAGCAAATTAGGTTGAAATGGGAACTTTAAAAACTCATTTGCATCTCTTATTCTCTGTACCAGATATTATTGTTTTTGTATGTTTAGAAAGCAGATAATATACGCATCCTGTAGCTATAATGTGTCCTTTACACCTTCACGTTTGGTGGTGACAATCCAATCATAGTCTAGTTGCTAGACTCTGATTGGATGATCACTTAAGGGCCACTCAGAGTTGCTAATAAATGGTATAGCGGCTATGTCTATTATAGGATTAGAGGCTGTGCTGATGTAGTTATAGTGTTATATTGGATGACAGGAAAATGTTGAGAAAAATCCAGGTTAGAGAGAAAAAAAAGAAATTATTAAGTGTTTAGGTTTAATGACGGGCACATATAGTAGTACTATTATACAGTTTTATTCCTTAAGATAAGACTGCATAGCAGCTAACCTTGTCAAGATGTCCACATATTCAAAGTTAAAGGTTGTTGACTTGCTTTAATTCAAATTAAAGGTTGTGTCGGCACCTCTATGGAAATTCAATAGACAGGTAGGTACTATCAATATTTGATATGACATTATCTCACAGTGAAATTTAGTTGGAGTCAAAGAACATACATATACACTGTATATATGTTGTCCCATTACCTGGGTGGCATCTCGTTAACTGAAGTTCAACACCTCCAAGATTCATCTTCTGGTTATTATGCTATGTTGTCTCTAATCTGGTATTATCTGCTGTTGCAAAACAATGGGTAAATGTGTCGGGGTATAACAACCAAAGAATTAACAGCCACTTCTGCCTGCCATGAGTACATACAGGTGCCAACTAGATGCAAAGTCAATTGCTATAATCACAACTAGCAAGTTGCAGAACACTCTCTCAAGATGACACTTGTCGTCTTAGCACTGGATATCAAGTTCACACGGACAATTATATATCCTGACTACAGTTGTGCTTGTTGGTTAATCTGCAACTAATAAACATAACATATTTACATAAACTTTATGATCCTGAACAGAGCTAATGCCATTTGTTGGTTAACAATATTTGGGCTACAACAAGACAGCGCTAACTTCACAGCACAATGGAATAAAAGTACATTGTGGCATCATTATATTCAAGACTATCCCAAGATACCTTTTTTAAATTAACCTTGTAAATCTTCAAGTCTATTGCAACGAGCTGAATGAAAACATATCAATTGAACCATGCATTAAAAATGCACAATCCATAGTAACTGCCACCTGTCCTGACCAATGTCTCAATGCTCATGACTGCTGGCAACTGTGAGCTCATTTAGGCAGCACTGTCCTTAAACTTTTGTTCCTGTAAGTTCAAATTGGAACACAGTTAACTACTTGTTATGTCCTGTTTACGCATTGTACAGCACTGCAGAATAAATATTCATAACCCATGATATATATGATATATGATACCGCACTAACACACACACACACAGTGGCACACACTCCCTCTATCACACAAACACTGACCTTGTCTGGGGCTGGTCTTCACTTTAGGAGCTGCCGTGCTATTACATGGGGCCACTTAATTTTGGCTTCTCACCTCTGCAAGCAGACTGGCCCTGTTTAAAGAACTTGGACTGGCCCTAGAGGGTCAGAAATGTAATGCAATGAAGATTTACTTTGCCAAGAGAGCAGTAGATAAATGGAACGGTAACCCATAGGAAGCTATAGCGGATAATACAGTAACTGAATTTAAACATGCATTGGATAGGCATAAAGTTATCCTGAATCTAGGCAGGGCCGGCTCCACCTATAGGCAAAGTAGGCACCCGCCTAGGGCGCCTACTTGGAGGAGGCGCTGGCAGCCGCGGCTCGCGGTCGCTATGGGGAGGAGTGGGAGTGAGTCACAGAGTCAGCACAGTGGGTGTGGCAAAAGGGGAGGGTCTTGTGGGGGTGGAGCCAGGGGGCAGCAAAAATCCTTGTAACAGCCCTGATTCTAAGACCAAGGACTGATTAAGATCTGAGTCTCTACATCAGGAAAATGGGTAGACTAGATAGGTTGAATGTGTCTTGCTAAATTTAAAAAAATCTGAATGCATCATAAGAAACATTATTCTCGGTGTTGTTCAATGCTCAGACCTTTTCAGAAATAATATTGATGTTACTATATATTTATCACATTTTGTGTCATTAATAATTTCATATGATGCAAAAGCAGGTATGGATAGTTCTGACTAAAACCATCAAAGGAAATAATAAACTCACAGATCTGTTTTGAATTATTTGCAACTTTACTAGAGACTATATACTAGTAATGATTTGGCATGGAATAGCACATTTCATATTTAATCTATCATATATATGTTATTTAAATATATTTTAATTTCATTAAATATGAAGTCAATAACTGAACTAGGAACAATAAAAAGGTATTATATAATATTTATAACATTTTATCAATAAAAACAGTGCCAGGTAAAAAGTCTAAAGTACAGTAATTTATGATAGCTTTAATAAAACTCAGATTATATCTAATTTTCTTCCAATAAGTGTTTGGGGGGGTTGGTCCACCATGGGTGCAACTCACAGGGGGGTCCCCATGTGACCCTGCAGCTAAAGTGAAGCTGCAAGCAGCAAAGAAAATCTACAGCTGAACTAAGGAGGGTGAGTGAAGAAAGGAGGAAGAGGGTAAGGGGAAAAGGATGGGAAATGTATGTGTGTTTGTGAGCATGCATGCATGTATTTCTGTTTGTGTCTGAACATGTATGTGTGCGTGTGTGAGCATGTATGTAGAAGTGTGTGTAAGCATCGATGTGTGCGAACATGTATGTGTGCGTGTGTGAGCATGTATGTAGAAGTGTGTGTAAGCATCGATGTGTGCGTGTGTGAGCACAGATGTGTATGTGAGCATGGATGTTTATGTGCATGTGTGAGCATTGATGTCTATGTGTAAGGGTGTGTGAGCACTGATGTGTATGTGTGTGTGAGCACGGATGTCTGTGCAAGTGGGCAGATGTGTATGCGTGTGAGCATAAATGTGTGTGTGAGCATTGATGTGTAAATGTTTGTGTGAGAGAATGTATGCATATGTGTGTGTGTGAGCATGGATGTGCATGTGTAAGTGTGTGTAAGTGAGTATGTGTGTATATGTGTAAGTCTGTGCAAATGGGAGAGTATGTGTAAAAATATGTGCCACTGCATATGTAAGATACTGGGGAAGAGGCAAGGACAAGATGAAGGATGCCAAATATAATAATACATAAGCGGAGATATAGGGAGAAAGAGAAGAGATAAACAGAAAATGATAGACAGAGATAAAGAGAAAGAGGAGGGGAGATAATGAGAAAGGGAAGAAAGAGAAGGGGGAGAGATAAAGAGAAATACAAGTGATAAATAAAAGGGGGAGAGATAAAGAGAAATGGGAGAGATAGAGAGAAAATTGAGAGATAAATTGAAAGAGGAGGAGAAATAAGGAACAAATGTAGAGCTGAGATAAATAGAAATGGGAGAGATAATGAGAAAGAGGAGGATCAAGAGGAGACCAAGGTGGGTTTCAAGATGGCTGTGGGGATCCTGTAGATGCAATCTGGGCAAATCCTGTGGGTGTAGTCTGGGTGCTCCAGTTCCTATGTGCATAATATAATCTAGAGCAAATTCAGAGACCTAATAACACCCCTGTTTGTACAGAGTGTCCAGCTGGGTGATCAAGACCAAGCCATTCTATTGCTTACCACAAGGCAGTATGATAAAGAGTCAGGTTGTCCTGAGTTAACATTTTATAGTAAAATGGGCTAATATAAAATAACCAAGTCACTAATATGCAGCTGTCTGCAAACATTTTATCAAACAGCTGGAACGTTTTTTTAACCAAGAAAGGAGCACAATACTTTATCTGACCTAGTAATATTTTGTTTTAGAGGGCTTTCACTGTTTTCTGTTAATGAATATGGAGGAATTCCTGGGTTCCAGCGTTTCCCCACTTTGAACTTTGAACATTGAATCAATCTCTCAAAATAGTAACATTTACATGGTTATTTTGTTTTACTATTTTACAACACAATCCTACATTAGCACACAACATAAATATATTGCATTAGGTATATGACTTAACCAGTAGATCTATAGGCATCCTCATCTCTTGTGTAAATGAAAATGTGTGATAATTGTGCCTGTGTTTTTTTGTCTGCACTATTGATACTCTTTCAATCAGAATTCAGACTAACAGGGGAGTCTGGTCTCTCAACTGGGAGACTTCTGCCCCTTTTTTAAAGAAAATTGTTTCTCTTTTGAATCCTCTGTAAAACAAAACTTAACTGTCAACTGTTTTGTAAACATGAGATTAATGCTAAACAGGGCTGGGACTCATGTGACCTCTGCTATTTTTCTAAATGTAATCGTTTGTTTGTTGTGTCTTCCTGCTGCCCCATTTTAGATGTTCTAAGAAAATTATACAGATGAAGTGATATGGGCTTTTGAAATTCCGCATACCTACTCGGCATCATTGTAAAAATTTAAATTCATATGATGGACATCAGCATGGTATGGAACATTTGCCTAAAGTGTTAAAGTTTATATAGTTTGTCTTAACATTTAAAAATAATTACAAATTAAAATAATTAAAATACTGTTTGTATGTAATTATTTGTAGAAATAAGCAGCCATTTTAATTCTCTTAACTTAAATTATAAATTGTAATTTGTAAATTTAAAATATATGAAGTTTCCCATGTATTCCATAATAATAATAATAATAGTAATAATAATAATAATAATAATAATATGTATCAATTAAATCTATCAAATTTTATATAAGTTTAAGCTTAAATAGTTCTCTTTTTAACCCATGAATTTAAATTATGGGTTCAAATCCAAAATATATTTAAATGTAACATAAATGAAGTTGCCATACCTTTAAAACATCCGACAATAACATGATAATAATAATAATAAGAATAAAAATAATTGGATGTTTTAAATATTCCATATATGTTACATTTAAATATATATAAATGCATATATAAATATATGTATGTTTAAGGCAATACAATTAAATATATATATATATAAATATAGAAATGAAAAAATATAAACAACGTTTTCCATAGTTGCGAATTTTCTGTAAAATGTAATAATAATAGTAAAAAAAAGTACATACAATGGTCAATTAGGTTGCAAAGATATGCTATACATGTATACATACTTTTTAAAAGTATTTATTTTTAAATGGAGAATTAGAGATATAGAAGTGATTTATAAGGTAAATTGCGTGTAATATAATTGTTCTATATTGTAATCCCTAAATTCATTGAATTAGCTTCTACATATTAACAGTCAAGTCCCTGTTTTCAGTTTATTACCCTAGCATGTAAAATTGCCTTACAAGCACAAATAAATATATTATTACCTGGCACACTGTATAGCTTCAAGAAGGTGATCAGAGATGAGTGGAGCTTTGCCTGGTATCTGATACTTAATTCTGGGGAACATATGTGTTTAGAGAAGTAAATAAAGTGATTGTATGTTGGGTCTGCTTTCTAAGTGTAATAACTATCCACTGTGATCTTGTTTATAAGGCTCTGGAGCATATTAACATTTCTCGTTAATAACTGGTTCCCATTTGGCATCAGTCTCTGGCATACACTATACAGTGTATTGAGAATGGAAGAAAGAAAGGATCATCAGGACTACATCTGCATCATCAGGCCAGCTTCCCATCCAAAGGAGTATTCACATGGCATGCATACATCATTGGTAAAGCTACGATGTGTCTGACGTCATGTTGTTTTACCTTTTTCTACAAACAACATATGATGATCACACTAGTCCAGTTCATACAGCCAGCAGGTGAATGTTTGTGTCACTTACTGCAAACTAAATATTGAGCATTAATATAGTATAGTTTGTTATATAAGAATATGTTGCTTGTAAAAGTATAATCATTTTATAATATATTTTATCCTATATCCGAAATAATAATTGAAAATAATATTTTACTACTTTCTACTACTTGCTACTCGACTATTATAAAACAATTATTACTGAACCTTGTATTCCATTACACTTTGGGTCCAATAAATTCAGTATAAATAAATGATTAATCTAAAATGTAGAAAATGTAAAATGCTCAGGATATACTATTACCAGCTCATTTCATTCATAACCAGTACCAGAGAGTAACATTACAAAAACTACATTTTAGGAAATAAAAAAGTAATAAAAAA